>PVJI01006861.1:0-82832 GCA_004026765.1 Micronycteris hirsuta | reverse complement strand
CGGTGGAGTCGTGGGTCTTACTGATTGGTCCTCTTGCTCTAGGGACTATATGGGCAACGGGGAGCTTATTGGAGACAGGGCTGTTGTACATGCGCAGTGCTGGTTGGCTGATGCAACTTCCCTTGAAGGTTGCATGACTTGCTACAGGGTTGTTGCACATGCGCAGTGCTATGGTTTTGCTGATGCCAGGATCCCAACATATACATATAAAATAAGTTAATGACAGAATTATGGAGCTGGGCTGTAGTCGGTGACTCAGCTTCTCCCCTGATAAACATATTTCCAAGTGGGATCTTAGTTGACGATCCTTGTAGGAGAGTTTCAACTGATTGCCAGTTGTTACACTGTCACCAGTTTTTAACACTATTTTGGTTGCCTCATGTTCTGGGTATGCATGTTCATGTATACTGAAGTTTTCTTTGTTTTTCCAGTTGGCTCTTCCTCAGTAAAACAGCTTTATTCCCCCAAATGTTTCTTTTATGACAAATTTCCCAGTACCTCTTCAGTTAAACTTCTCTTCCTCACACTTCTTTCTGACTTGCACTCTCGCACATGCTTGGTCTCTCCTACTATCTCTCTGGTAAGCTCAAAATTGAAAATAATACCGACATAGAATAAATTTACATTGTTTTTACACAAATGTGGTTTTCTCAGTACCGCAGATTTGACACGGGGGTTAGTGGGGGGGAGTCCTTTCAGGATAGGCAATACTGCCAGTAAAATCGTCTTCATCTCTCCTGCTTCGCCAGTGTTTTTCTCTGTATTGGTACATTTTCATCAGCATATAAACATGCTGACACATTATACAACTTAACCAACCTTAAAAAAGACTGACAGACAAAAATTTGGTCCCATGTCTCTCTCTCTCTTTGTTGTTCATTCCTCTGTTCTGTTCTGAGGAACATAATTCCTCTAAATAGTTGATTGTGCCTGGCTGACATAGCTCAGTGGAGTGAGAACAGGCTGCGAACCAAAGGGTCGGCGGTTTGATTCCCAGTCAGGGCACATGCCTGGGTTGCCGTCCAGGTCCCCAGTGGTGGCCACGTGAGAAGCAACCACACATTGATATCTCATTCCCTTTCTTTCTCCCTCCCTTCCCCTATCTAAAAATAAATAAATGTTAAACAAGTAGTTGATTGTGCACCTCGTTTCCAGTATAACTCTTCCTATTCTCTCTCAAACCTAATTCAGTCAGATTCACCACATGTAGAAAGAGCTTCTGCAGTCACTGGAGGCCACCACACTGTGGCATGGGTTCCAGCACATTTTGCTTAACCTGTCATCAGCAGTTGAAAGAGGTGCTCTTTCTCCCTTCATCCTGAAATATATTTTTCTATTGTTTCTGGAAATTCTTTAGTTCTCATCTTACCTGTTCAGTTATTTTGAATCTTTACCAGTTCGAGTCCTCAACATAGATCCCTGACCTCTATACATTGGAACGTCACCCAGGGCTCATTTTTTCCCCTCAGTCTCACTCCAGATGATCTCAACCAGTCTTACAGCTTTAAATGGCATCTTTATACTAAAGACAGC
This sequence comes from Micronycteris hirsuta, assembly GCA_004026765.1. NCBI lineage: Eukaryota > Metazoa > Chordata > Mammalia > Chiroptera > Phyllostomidae > Micronycteris > Micronycteris hirsuta. The sequence continues at coordinate 81,299 of PVJI01006861.1, read as the reverse complement.
TGACATTAATGCGTCTAACCAGACGGTTCTGCTGAAATCCATACTTGTAAATCCGATGGTCTACCTGATATTACCACCTGCATGAGTTTTGTACCCTGTCAATATAGCTAAACTGGTACTGTGACTCCCAGAAGTCCCTTGGTTGTGTGACTGCAGGTTAGGGTTCTAAGGGAAATTGTGAGATTTGAAAGGTGGAACTGAATCAGGGGCCTTTATACCTGTAAAGTCTCTGTAAGGTGCCAATACTATTGCACCTGTGCATATTGCCCTGCAGCAGAAGCAGGGCTACAGGCTATGAATAGTTCCTCTACCCTCTACCCAATAATCACCACCTGTGGCTTCTCTGAGTCCTGGGCCAGGCAGGTGTACAGTCCCATAGGAGAGAGTGCCACCTCCTTCTGCATGCAATCAAGGCTGGATGTACTGATAGACAAACTTGGGTTCTAGTGTGTTCTTATGGGTTCCAATGTCACCTGGATTCCACTTTGTTTTGCGTTCCTCTGCCTCATCTCCAGATATTCTCCCCGACTACTAGATAGCACTGCAGACAAATGGAGACTTCAGGCCCACCACCAGATGGCCTTAAATAGATTTTATATCAGCTTCCACAACTGTGTAAAATCAATTATTACAAATTAAGTTTCTATAATAAGCCCATTGATTCTACATCGTTCATGGAAGTTCTGCTTCCCTTCCTGAACCCTAAAGAATATACTTGGCTTTATTTTTCCTTAGAGCTAGTACCACTTGACACAGTAAATACTTAATTGTTTATTTTCTTGTCATCCTCCAGTAGACAGTAAACACCAAGGCATAGGGGGATTTTTTTATGGATATATACACACACACACATACACACATATACACACACACATAATGTGTGTGTGTATGTATGTATGTGTGTATATATATATATATATATATATATATATATATATATAATGTATAATTGTTCCTGGTCCATAGTAAATGCTCAATACATATTTGTTTAATGAATAAATAAATAATTATATATTTTGCAAGGACATTTTTTGGTCAAGCAGAACCTCAGTATATGAAGAGGAACATTGATCCTGGATAACTAAAATACTTGAAATATATGGTTCAGAAATATTAGCACTAAGAAAATAAGCCAATCAAGCTCTGGCTGGTGTAGCTCAGTGGATTGAGTGCGGGCTGGGAACCAAAGGGTCCTGGTTCGATTCCCAGTCAGGGCACATGCCTGGGTTGCAGGCCAGGTCCCCAGTGAGGGCCATGTGAGAGGCAACCATACATTGCTGTTTCTCTCCCTCTCTGTCTCCCTCCCTTTCCCTCTCTCTCAAAATAAATAAAAAAATAAAATCTTAAAAAAAAAAAAGAAAAGCCAATCAAGACACGAAAACCAGACAAAGGGAGTTTTTGTCTCTACTAACAGGTTAAATAATGAAGACTCCAATTCTGTATGTTACCAGGTGCTTGTCATGACAACTGGGAAGGTTCTCTGAATGTGTAACCTGCACAGTTTTGTCAACTGCGAAAGACTAATCAACAGTGGTTCACAGTCAGTGACAGAAATCGCTAGAAAGGAAAAGTGCTTGTCAATGATGCAGTTATGTTGCACTTAAAAAACACTGTGTAGGTGCAAACAAGCATTTGGAAAAAAATCGAACAAGAAAGAAGGCAAGCCATCACAAGCATATAATTTTTTTTTGTCTTTTCTGTAAACCTAGGGTTCTGCTTGGAATGTGTTTGTTTTGTGTGAATATCTTCTCAAAAAAGGCAATGCTGTTATTAATTAGGCAAAGGCAGAGGCAATGGAGGTGGAATCATGCTAAGCCAAAGTTGTTAAATGAATCTGAGCTCTTGTACGGAAACCTTCCCCAGTGGTTTTCTAAGCTGTCACCATTTTAGTGCCTCTGAGGAAATGTGCTCCAGGATCGGTGTTAGTGTTGGCAAAGAGATGAACTAATTTTAATTCTCAACTCCTAAATCTGACATCAATCCAGAAACTTTGCAGCTAAATTTATCTCAGTTTGCTGCACAGGCAACATTAAGAATATTACATGAGTAGATAGCAGTCTATCTGGTATAAGTGGTAAAAGTGAAATAGAGAAAAATTTTTACTTTAAAAAATATTGAAATCTGTTAAAAGTTCTGATTCCTAGAAGGTCATAAAAGAACTCAGAAGATTTGTTTTTTCTCTGGTTGCCTAGCTGGCCACAAAACTAGATTGCTTCCTGCCACTTCTGCCAAAATAAATATTATTAAAATACTGTATTCCCCAGCTGCCAATCAGAGACAAAGGCATGTGAAAGATGGTGTTTATTTGCACATGTGCACCTTTCCCACCATAGAACTCACACTGAAGGTTACAACATGTGAAGTAATTGCAGCTAAATTTTTAAAAGCTGGTTTTCTCACATCTTCCTCCTCACTTATAATATGTAAGATATTGTCTGGCCTAAAATAAAAACCTTTCTCAGCAATATATTAGAAATGAATTTTTCTTCTACCTATGACTAAATTTTGAAGATTTTTTTTAAATCACTGAGATATTAAAGGTAAGATTAACAGCTGATTTTTGGAAATGGTAAAAGACTTAAACATCTCCTTAGAGAGAATTGCCTCAGAGAAGAGGATACACGCTGGGAACAAGGAAAAGATCCAACGGACTTTCGCTGAAAAGAGGGGTATGATTCAAGTAGATTTTCAGTGAGGGAGAAAAGATTAGTGCTCTGTAATTTGGTGCTGGAACAAAGCCCCAAATCAGATATCACTAGGTTGGTGATTTATTTTTTAAATAACTAGGTTTTAAAAGTGGGTTTTAAATTTTAATTGTAAAACGAGTTTTTGAAACTTTTAATGGTGTTACCTTATGACCCAAAATGTTACTATTGTTTTAAAAAACAAAACAAATTCATCTGTTTTTACTGCTGTTATCTTTTAGATTGTACCAGAACTTGAATTTGCCAATAGAGGGCAATAGTCAAACTAAGATAGACTGCATCTATCATTTTTGCAACTTCTAATGAGGTAAAATAACACATAGAGCCCTCATCTGCTTTTATGGATATTGCTGTGTAATTGCAGTGTAATTATGGTACACAACAGCTTCAGAAAATTATCTTTCAAGAAAACAGCTGGTTCTCTTTCACAAACCAGGATGAAATCTCATCAATTAAAAAAAAAATGCAAAGAAATTTTTTTCCAAAAATATAAGCTGATAATAAACAAGCAAAAAAAATGAAATAACATAAAAATTTTAAATGGATAAATCAGAGCTGCTGATATGAAATAAGAGAAATGTACAAATGTAAGAAAATTATGAAGGTAGATGTACTTCTGATATATTGTTTTATATTACAGTGTAAACAGAGTTCTTAGGTTTTCAAACGCTTTTCTATTTTTCTCTTTTCATTTATGTAATTATGTAAATGCATAGGTATATCCACTCCATGTATGACATACACGCACATACAATCAAAGATCTAAAGTATAATAATTTTTTTATAAGCAGTGCTTTGGAAAAGTTACAAAACAATTAACATTGGGCATTTAACATGTAAAATTATAAGCTTATTAAACTGTGGTATGGCAATAACCCAATACATGAGTGCTTGCTTTTGCAAAATCTTTATGTACAAAATTTAGGAGGCATTAAACAGTTCATCTAGATAATGATTACCTTAACTCATTTTGAAAATTATTTATTTCAATGTTACCTTAAAAAGTTAAGTCATTTAGAGTGGCTTAGAAATCAATGGATTTATAAAATATAAAATTTACAAAGTCAGAAATATAAATAGCAATATTTAAATTTTCTCATCCTCCTCTTTTTTCTTCCTACTAGACCATACAAGCTCAGGTTTTAATAATAAAAACACCCAATTCCATCAAAGCTATCAAAGGTTTGTGAGATTTGCCTTAGTAGACATATATATGTATATAAATACTCCACTTTAGGGAAAATTATAGTATACAAAGCCAGTTGTAAAGAGAAATTTCCTGTTACAAAAGATTCACAACAGCTTTAAAATAATCCCATTTTCTTGCTTATTGCATTTAAATGTTTTATATTAGGTAAAATGATGTACACACAATGTTTAGGGAGACATTTATGGGGCAAAGCAAGTTACCCATATATTTACATGGTTTACATTTATGTATAAAAACTATGAAGGACAAGCACATATAGATGCATCCATTTCCTTCTGTAAAAATTCTTACATTTTCAGGTGGTCAGTTATATTTAGAAAGTAATGTAAGAATGAAAAGTAAGAACTGATGGTCTCTTTACTCACAGGGCAGCAAACTATGACAGCGTCGTGACATCGTCCACAAGCATACCTTATGGATCTTATATTTAGAAACTATTTTAATTAACAACAAACATTAACTGAGGGTATGTTATTTACAGAATTGGACACAGCAGTTAAACTTTAAACAGCTAAATATATAATATTAAAACTAATATATATGTATATATGTAGATACATGTACATAGTATAGCTTTATGGATATATGTATAGGTGTGAAACACATATATGGAAAAAAATATTGCCCTGATTGGTGTAGCTCAGTGGATTGAGTGTCAGTCTATGAACTGAAGGGTCACTGGTTTGATTCCCAGTCAGGGCACATGCCTTAGTTGTGGGCCAGGTCCCCAGTGGGGGGCGCACGAGAGGTAACCACACATTGATGTTTCTCTCCCTCTCTCCCACCTTTCCCAACTCTCTAAAAATAATTAAAATATTTCAGTAGAAGGAAAAAATAATATTGTTGAAGCTGTGTCTTTTAACTGTGCAGAGTAAGTTGAATATCTAGCAATAATACTCTTAGTGGTTCTCAAAGTGAGGTTCCTAGACCATTATCATTAACTATACCCTAGCAACTTGTTAGTTACCAGTCTGGAACCCACCCCAAACCCACTGAACCACAAATTCTGGGATCAGGCTCAGCAATCTGTGTTTAAGGAAACTTCTAATGGCAGTATTTAATACTGCTATTTGAAAAAAACAGAAGACTATATAGATGGATCTTAAGATTGTCACACTCAAGTGAAATAAGTGAAATAAGTCATAAAGAATAGGACAAGAACCATTTGATTTCACTAATGTGTGGAATATAAAACAGAAAGCAACAAACCAACAAATAAAAAATCCATAGACATGGGTAACCATACGGTGGCTACCAGAGGGTAAGGGGGTGGGGAGTTTTAACAAAGTAAAGAGGATCTAACATACGGTGATGGAAAGAGACTAGATACTGGGTGGTGAGCACACAATGCAATATACGTATGATACAGAATTGTCTTGAAACTTACATAACCTTATTACCAAATGTTACCCCGATAAATCAAGTTAAACTTCTAGGTGATTCCAATGCACATTAAAGTTTAAGATTCAGTTCTCTTAGTAAATAATTAGTTACTTTCACTATTATTATAATTTGAACAGCTCAGACTGTCCCTTATCTCTATGCTTGTTTTCAAACAAGTTCTGTACCAGAGCATATTTAATTCAGGAGTAGTTAAGATGCTATTATCAGATAGGTTGGTTCTGTACTACTGAACCTTTTAAAAACTAGGCATGTAGTTTAATCTTGACAGAAATAAGATTAAATTAGCTATGGAATTTCAGCCTTAGGAGTTACCAAAATTTACCTAATCATACAGAAATTGGAAAACTGAGAACCAAAAAAAGTTTAAAATGTTTTCCAAATATCAAAAGGCAATTGGACAGTGAACTTGATGTCAAGTCCAAATCTTTTAACTTCTATGTTAAATTTTAATCAGGATTGGGTTGTAAGCCATGGTTTCAACCCACTGTCTGTATCAGTGCTAAGACAGCGGTCAAGTAACTCAGGACAGACCTTTGAGTGACTCAATGGCGTTAGCAGTGGCACAGCCTCATGCTTCCCCATACCAGGAAACAAAATGTGCTTAACCAACTGTGCATCCTCCTCTTCAGTAAATGATTGGTTATCTCTTCTAAAAGCTATTCTTGGGCCCTTCTAGATGTTTCCGTCCTTGAAGCCAGCCAGGAGAGTGAAATTTAAGAGTGAAATTTAAGTCTTCCCAGTTATTAATATGTCCTTCTGAAACAATTGTAAATGTATTATTTTTCTCTGGATGCTGGACTGCATCCTTGCTGTAAACTTGTTGAATTCAAGGGTTAGTCTTCCTGGTTGTGCGTGTGTTTTCTGTCCTGGCAGCTGGCCCATGAGAGGTGCCCACTGCTGTCAAATAAATAAAATAATTGGATAAGGAAAGCCAATAATAGAGATTCAGTTCTGCAGATTTCACTCTATAATGAAAAGGGAATACTTTTCATATAAAATTTGCACATAGTTTCTGATAATGTAATAAAAGAAAGATGTAATCTGCAAATATTATTATAACTTGTTTATAACAAAACTTCCTCAATGCATCTGCCTGCATCCACAGTTCAGAAATGTTCGTTGTGTTTACCAGTAAAATATCAGTGCTCTGGGCTATGGGAGCTTTCCAGGAAATGCAGTACCGTGATGCAGTTAACAGTTCCAGTCGTTTAGCTTCTCAACTCCAACCCCTCAATTTTCTGCCACTCATTTCTATGTATGTTTTGTGTGTGTTTGTAAACAAGTATTTCAAGATACCATATGTTAATTTTTCTCTGCTTTTTTCCCCAAGATAAAGAATCCTGTATATTCACGGTATGGCTATGAAAGCCACATATTCAGATTACGGAAACAAGGAAATTGCCCACTTTCTCCTCTGATACAGCTGAAAACACCCCTGTCACAATTTATTCATTGTCTTAGTGAATTTGCATCAGACCCCAATAAGCAATATATCCTTTGCTCCTGTGGACTGCATAGCTGGCTGTTTAATATTCTTAATCTGGACCATTGCTCCTCAAATTTTTCATTAACACATCCTTGCAAGCAGAGGCATGTGACATACCTAAGATGTCTTTAGACTCTGTTTTACCTTTAAAGTCTATGCAAATGTTTATTCTATTTCATAATGGATAACATTTTAATATGAAACTAATGCTTTACATATACAAACTTTTGAACTCCAGATAGCCATAGTAGATGCTTCTTGGATTTTTAAATCCCACCAAGCACACACTTACAAAATGTTTTTAGTACTTATAGCCAATTTGAGAAATTTAGCCTCACTTGAATTTTAGTGTAAGAGATCATTAATTTTGTCTCACTGTTTATGGGAGACTCATTTATTAGAAGTCAATGGAATTTTAAGTTTGGGACACTCTGAATAGTAAACACTTTGCAATAATAGTATTTGTTCCTGCCCACCAAGGGTGAATATTTATCCTTGAAGTTAGCAATTCCCCATTAATTAAGAGGCTAATTCTCTTGGGAGAGACCTTCATACAGACTTTCAATATGTGCTTAGATTTGTTTGAATTTCAAAGTCAAGTTGACTTAGACTTTAAACAAGGATTCCTAAAATATCAAGATTGGATCTTCAGATATGACTTTCCAGGCAAAGATGCATCTAGACCTTGACTCTGTAGTACTTCATGAATTTGGTCAGTAGTTATCCTTGTTGAATTTAAGTTGGCTATCTGATCATAAGACAGTAAGCATCACAACAGTTTTGTTTGGTTAATCTTCAGTTTTTAGGAAGACATGTTACCATTTTTTAAATCAGCAGAAGTATATTTTCAGTGCATGCATTAATTCCATCTTAAAAGGTGCATTTAATACATGAAGTATTTTAATACTTGAGTAACTTGAGTAACATAAAATGAGAATGCATTCAAACAAATGTACTACATTAAACTATAATAAAATATAAAAACAGCTGTAAAGTATATTAATATCATAAATTCTTAATATCATAAACTATCATATCAGAAACATTGTGAGGAAGTTTTCAAATGACAGGACTTTATCAACATTAAATAAGCAAAACAAATTGTTATTTTTCATACTTGTTGCATAATACTGGGAAGAGTTTATGAGAGATTTCTGAGAAACAGGTAGGCATTGCTATAACCTTACATATCCTTTCTGAGAATGCAAGTTAACAGAAATATTAAGCGGATAAATATTTAATTCTTGTCTAGGGGATAAGATAAATTAACTAGAATGATAGCTATATGAAAATGCACTTGGAATGATGTACAACAGTGGTTAATATCACATGAGGGAATATAGGCAAATGGTTTAATTGAACCAAAAAATAAAATTGCATCAAAGTTCACAGTTCTAGAATGTCTAAACCAAAGTCAAGTTTTATTGATATATAAAGCAGTGAAACCACTTTCATCGATCAATTTGTGCGGTAGATGATGCACTGTGAGAGACGCATCTATAATGTGCTGTTCAAAAACATTCTAAGTACCGTTGGCAATATATAAAAAGTAATGTTGATGTTCCAAACAAGTTTTTACTGATAATTAAATTTTGAAACTTAGGATTTTTGATGAATTTTTTTCACTGTGGATTTAACATTGAAAGCAGAGCTTGCATTTCTAAAAACAGACTCTATCATTCTATTATTAGATAAAAAATCCCTTTTGATGTAAAGTATTGCAAGTAAAACTTGCCTATACTATGTGAACCGATATTTGAGTATCATTTGTGTAAAAGACTAAATTATTTGCCTTAAGGATTTTAACAAATATGCAGCATAGCCTTTTTGGATTATATTTAAAAAGGAAGGTACAAGGTACTTGTGCAAATGAAATACATAAGTATAATATTAGACATAAATTCACACATTATACTTGAGCACATGTGAATAAACTAAATATATTGCCAATTTTTCACCATTTTTTTTAAAAATTAGAAATCATGTCACTTGGTTATACCAGTTTTACAATGGGAAAATATAAAGCATAGCTAGATCATTTTTTCAATTCATTTTGTCCAACATTTTATATAGCTACTAGATTAATATAATTTTGATTACGGTAAGTATAAAAGACATAAAATTACAAAATAAGGTTTCCTTTTTTACTTCCAAACAGTCATAACTTCAAAAGTGTTATACTAATAGTATAAAACCTAAGAATCTCAACAAAGTTAACAAAAAATGCTAAAAAAAAACTTGGTTCACTTTTGTTAGTCTTATTTTTGATTTAAAAGCAGTTATACTCAAAATGGCAAAATACAGTGGTTTAGATTTTGGAAGTGTTAGGTTTAGCATTAGTCAGAACAACACCCGTTACAATTCTAGCATAGTTTTGTTTTTTAGCTCCTATAGAGATTTGTTTTCCTCATAAGACTTTTTTTTTCCAATTTCCTTAAATTCAAGTGTCCTTGTGAAAGAATATACTGTTTGCTTCCTTCATGCTTCTCTTGAGTATAGTTTCCTGAAGAAGAAAAACTGTTTTAATCCAGTACTTAATTAAGGTTTTTATATTATTTCTCTTCTTATTACAATTCTGTAACTTTTGCTCACTTGGTCCAGGAGTTACCTAAGTACTGCAAATCAAACCTCTGCTTCATGAGTCTATCATAAGGTTTATCATCACGAGGCAACCATTAAACAAATCACTAACTGGGTTCCAATTGCCCTGATAAAAACTACAAACATTTTGAAGTCTCTGGAACAGAAATCCAAAAAAGTTGTATAATACAAAGCAAACTTTGTATTATAAAAAGAAAAAAAAAAAAGAGGAAGAGGGAGACAGGTGAGAAAAGAGAAAAAGCTGCAAATATCTGTATTAGTTTTTGCCTTTGTTACATATTTCCATACCCAACATGCTTTCCTTTGAGTTAAGCCTGGTCCTATGCATATGGTTGTTCAGTTGTTTCACCATCAATCCTTCTCCCAGTTTTTCCTACTTCTCCTTCCTTCTTTTCCCTACTAATTTTTCTCTTTTTCTTCCTTCTGTCCCACTTATATTCATATGTATGCAGAGCTCCAACTGCCATTTGAAAATAACTTTTGGATTTTATAAAGACAATAACTTTAGAAAATGCCTTTATGCACAGAGTGAACCTCACAGACTTATAGAATCTTTCTACTGAAGCTTCTCTGTCATTTCTTCCGGCTGAAGATGCCTAACTGGTGATATGAGTCATTATGAATAATGTTTGCAAAGTTGTTTTCTCTGGAGTAGCACATTCGAATTCTGACTTTGTCTACCGCCTACCCCCAAAGATAATGAATGAATCTAATGATTGGTATTTTAGTGATTAAAGTGGGCTCATGGGAGGAAAGGGGACTTTTAATGAGGGGGAGATGGGGAAGTGTTGTCAGGAACATGTATGAAGGATACATGGACAAAGTCAAAGGGGGATAGGGAAAAGGGTGGGAAGTGGGGGTGGCTGGGATGGGAGGGAGTAGTGGGGAAAATGGAGGCAACTGTACTTGAGCAACAATAAAAAATGTGATAAAAAATCAGATTTTTACATGATTTGCTCTAGTTGCAACCAGAAGCATGTACATTCGTTGAGAATGTTGTGCATACTTTTGTGTTCCAAACACTGTGCTATGTGCTTTACATAATTATCACCTTTAAACCTAGGTTTGTAAAATTGCAGATATTACCAACCTCACTGTTGTATTTTGAATTTTTGGATTTTCCTCCTCCAAGAGATCTCATATGCCACCCGTTTCTACCTACATTTGTCCTTCTTGCCTTTTATCTCCAGTGCAAAAAAACTGAGGTTTGGTCAGTACTTTAGAAAGTCAGTGATTTGTCTTCTCATTCAAAATGGCACAACCATTTGATCTACTAAAAGGTATTCTGTGGTAATTGATTTATCACTCTTACCATTTAAGTCAATGCACTGAACTGAAATTTTGGTTTAATAGCTAAGTGTACTCAAGAGATTTCCCATATTAATGTAGGGCTCTGGCAATTTCTTAAAGTTCTAAATTTATAAAGTTGACAAAATAAAAGTGCAGTCATTACATGGTGTTAGCTTTCTTATGGAAATATTTTAATGAAAGTTGACATATTAGATCAGCTTTATTATCATTTGTAAATACAGATAAAATAAAAACAGAAATAAATCAAAAGAAACTACCTAATTCTTAAGGTAGTGAAAAATATTTTGATTCTTAAGAATATATGAGGAAGGTCATGTGTCAAAAAAAATTCTGTGTACAGCCAACAGGAATCAGACAATAGGCAGAGTGCCATGTTCTCATGTAAATATTTTGGAAAACAATGTCCCTTTGTTCTCTCTGTTCCTTGAACTGCATATGGTCATAATACTGAGTAAACCCAATGTAGATAATTCATTCTTTAAGATGAATTATTTTAAAACTTTTAGGGGATTTTTTTTTTCTCTTTTTGAATTTGATATTATGAATTGTGTAAATTATAATTCACATGATAAAATATTAATTATGTTCTCTCTTGTCATGTCATAAGGGGGTTAGATGTTGGGAACTGTCCTGCCTGATTTCAGAAGCTGTAACTCTGCTGACTGGCAAAAAGGCCCCATGGCTAGGGGACCTTGGGATCATAAGCCACTAAGGAGACAAAACTTATCCTCCCAGCAGAAGCTCAGCCCCTGTCCCCTTTATTTCACCCTGTTTGGGTGGCTGGGTAGTCAATGATGGGTAAGATTCCCCAAGGAGGAAACAACCTAAGACAGGCACAGTCATGAAGGGGCCATGAGGGAAGGATTTAGGAGATTGTGGAGGGAGGGACAAAAGACCCTCACCCCTCAGCTTTATCATAGCCTGAGTCCTCATTCTATCTGTAAAAAATTTCCTAATCTCTTGGCTGCCTTGCTTCCCCCACCTGACTCAGGCCTGTTACAATGCCAAAGCGGGGTACAGCTCTCTTCCTGAACCAGTTCCTGGCTGGGGCTGATCAGGCGTAAAAAAAAAAAATGTATAAAGTCCTGTGAAACCTGCTTTACTAAGAATGCCCTCAATTTAAACATTAAGGGTCAAAGCACAAAATACGTTTGTTTCCCCAGGTTTTACAGCCAATTGGCATCACCTTGTCCACCAGACCCTGACTCAGAAGGACCCCCATGATCCCATAAATGTTATCTATAAACCACACCTCCTTTCTTTGACATGCATCCCTATGCAAGCTACACTCAGTAAAAGACCATTGAGAGAGAGGCTCAAGACCTGTTTCTTCTGAGAGACTGGTCAGCCTTTCCTCCCCAAGCAGATCATGTCTAGGAAGACTTGTTCTCATCTGCGGTGGCTGGGGGGAGCTCTGCAGGCAGAGCCCCCCACAGTTAGAAAAATTATATATCCTAGTTTGATAGTACTACCTCTTTAGGCTGTGTGTTAAATATAATCATTTTAAAACATACTTTAATATGACCAATTATTTTTAAGGTATTTATAAATTTGTTGTAATGTTTTCTGTGCTGTATGGTGACAGCTTATGATCTAAGGGGACTTTGGGAGACCATGTTAAAGCATGAATAGCTATAGCACCAGCCCAAAAGAGCAGGGTGAACATTCAGAAACTCACACTCCTTTACTGTCCCAGGTCTGTTCTAGTGCTTGTCAGTCATGTAATTGTTCTCTTCTTTATTAGTGTCAGGGTCACAGAAGGAAATCCATGTATTGAGTGATTTTTAATAAAGATAGAACACACAGCTTTGAAGTTTTACTTATTATATTTCACATAAAATTGTTAGAGATCAAATTAGTTAACTTTTCATCATAGGTATAGCAATCATTCCTCAAAATGGGATGTTCATAAACAAAAAATAGTTTAATAAGTGTTTCCTATTTGAGACAATTTCTTGAAAGTTCAACCTCATCTTATTGATTATAAGGTACACATTTTTCACATTTAAAAAAATCAAAGTATTTATCCAGATAAGTATGAACCAAACAACAAAAGAATCTTTTTTTAATATTATTAAATACCTATATATATATATATATATATATATATATATATTAGGAAAATAGAAATAAACATAATATATTTTAAATTTAAATGCAAATAATACATGATTTTGTTTTTGTGTTGACAAAATGAGTTGAAGGTTAATTAAATATTGAAAAGAGAGGATTTAACACATTTCCTTCACTGTTAACATGTGACAATTTAGTAACATCTGTCTAGAAAAAATTATAATAAGTGAACACACAAATTATTGTTGTATCTGGATTTCAGAAATATTCAAGTATAGATATATAATGCATAATATATTTATATGGACATACATACACACACACACACATATATATATACATCTGTGTATGCATATATATATTTGCATGTATAGAAAATTTTAAATATTTTAAATATTTATGCATACACATACATAGCCCTCTGTATACATAGGTTCTACACCTGTGGATTCAACCACAGATGGATGGTGGATGGAAAATATTCGAGTAATATTATGTTGTTGCTGACATGTACTAAGTAGTTTGTTCTATGATTGTTGTGTCTGTACTGATCTTGTGCAGACTTTTTTCTCATCATTATTTCCTAAACAATACAGTACAGCAACAATTTACATAGCATTTACATTGTATTATGTGTTATAAGTAATCTAGAGATTGCTTACTTGATTCAATTATGATGTTTTGTGGTGTCTTCTTCCTTGGATTTAAGTTCTTTGGGACTCTCTGAGATTCCTGGACTTGCATTCTATTCCTTTCAACAGATTGGATAAGTTTTCCTTCATTGTTTAACCAAATAAGTTTTCGATTTCTTGCTCTTCCTCTTCTCCTTCTGGTACCCCTAAGATTCAGATGTTGGAACATTTAATGTTGTCCTAGAAATTCCTAAGCCTCACCTCTTTTTTTGAATTCTTGTTTCTTCATTCTGTTCTGATTGGATGTTTATTTCTTCCTTTTGTTCAAAATCATTGATTTGAGTCTTGGTTTCCTTCCCTTTACTGTTGATTCCCTGTACTTTTTGCTTTATTTCACTCTGAATAGACTTCACTTCTTCCTTTATTTTGTGACCTTACTCAATCATTTCTTTGAGCGTCCTGATTACCAGCATTTTGAACTCTGCATCTGATAGGTTGTCTATCTCCTCATCGCTTAGTTCTTTTTCTGAAGTTTTGATCTATTCTTTCATTTGAGATATATTTCTTTTTCTCGGTGTACCTGTTACATATAAGGGGTAGAGCCTTAGGTATTCACCAGGGTAGGGCAACTCATGTCACTGTGTTGTGGTCCTGTATGTGGGAGAAGGGTCAAAGAGGGAAAAATGCCACTTGCTTGGCTCTTGCTCCACTTTAAGTCACTTCCCCTGCTACCCAGAAATGAATTGTGCCTTTCTGGTGCTGATTCCTAGGTGGGTGGGTTTGTGTATGTTCTAGGACCCCATGGACCCCTGCAATGAACTCTCCTGTGAGTCTGAGAGTTTCTCCTACTGCCGCCACAACCTCCATGGGTTTTTACAGCCAGTGGTGTTTAGGCTTTATTTCCCTGTGCTGGAACCCTGGGTTGCATAATCTGTCTCACTCCCCAGTTGTTCCTCCCAGTAGTCTCTGCTTTGCCACACGTCGTTTCCACCCAGGCTGCTCATCTCTGCCCCTTCTACCAGTTTGGATCAATGTTTCTTCTTTAACTTCTTGGTTGTCAGACTTCCATACAGTTTGATTTTCTGGCTGTTGTGGTTGTTTTTAATTTTTAAGTTGGTGGTTGTCCTTTTGGTTGTGCAAAGAAGTGAGATATATCTACCTACACCTCTACTTTGGCTGGAAGTCCAAAATGCTAATTATAATTCAAGTCTAAAGTATTTTATTGCACCTGATCAACTATAAAAATGAAAATTGTTGTCACTTAGATGGTGGGAGTATTTTTATATCAAATTAAGCATTTAGATATTTCAGATTGGGAGCTATATTTTTTATTACCTGATTAATCCATTTGTGGATCTTGCTAAACTAATTAGTTCAATCATGTCTTTCAGCTAGAAAGCACTTGGGGTTAATTTTACTTTGTGAAAATCTTTTTAAATAGTTGCTTTTCAGTGTTAGTGGACATATATTTTCTTTTGTAGAAAGAATGTAGTCAGTGTGCATGGTGGGGGAGTGGGAGAGAGAGAAACAGAGAACCAACTCTGTAAAAAACAAAACAAAACAAAACAAAAAACCCTGATTTTAGCAGTTTTCCAATATTCATAGTATAATACTTGTACCACAGATAATTTTAAGCTACTATTACTATTGTGCATAATTGGGAAGAGATATACACAATTTGATCTTAGGAGCTAGTACTAGGTAGCTCCAGCATACCTTTTGATCTAAGTGATTGTTCTTTTCCTATTATGCAAATGCCAAATAAAAAATTGAACTTAAGAGTCTAAAAACTTTTATAAGTTAGAGATTTCCTGATTTTGTAATCAAATTTATAAGTAATCATGCCCTTTTACTTTTAGAACACTTTTTAATTTCTAAACTTGTCAATGTGATACATTGATGAATGTCTGCCAGGCCACAATAAACTGAGGAACTCCAAGAAAATAAAGATCATATTTGTCTGTCAGACATTGTGTCCTCAGGAACTACTAAAAAATAAAACCTATTACATAGTGGGCCCTCTATAAATACAGTTAAATAACTGTCAATTTTTTTAAGTTAAATGTTACATATTTGGTTCCAAACTAAATTAATACATTTCAATTACAAGCCATTAAGATTTTATTTAACCAAGAAATGACTAAAAACTGATAAGGATATAAAAGAAATAGTTTTCTCTTGATATAAGGATTTTATTTCCTTTTTGTATCTCGATAATACAAAGGTAATACCCACAATTTTTAAAAAATGACATATATTCAAATCCTAATGGTACAACATAGGTGGTATCTGTGAGTACTAAGTGTAACAATCTATTAACATTATGCTGAAAGCTTACATAATAATGCTATAATAAAGAAAGAATATATATACCAGGAGACAAGTAAGCATGAACATCAACTAGTAAAACAAACAAATGAAAGCCACTGGCTTATATGATTTCAAGATTAAAGTAATCAGCCAAAGGTCTTAAAGAGCTATACTTAGAATATGCAAGAAAATAAAGAGTAAGATTGTAATTTTATCAGAGAACTAAAAACTATTTAAAAAAAAAGAGTCTAGCACATTTGAAAATTTAACAGTCCTGAATTAAAACTGAAATGAAGAACTCAGCTAAGATGGATACAACAGAGATCTGACTCATCTGAAGGGGAAACTAGTAAATGACAGGATATATTAAATGAAAATTCTCTTAATTTAGCATAGAAAAAAAAAAGAGTATGAAAAGTACCAGGAACAATCTAGAAAAATAGTAAGAGGATCTAACATATGTATAATTGCCCTCAAACTAAGAGACATGGCCAGTATTCCAGAAAAAAAAACAGGAAGTCATAATAAAGAGATAGCATATTCTAGGACTTACAGACTTTGAGGCTGTTGTTGAGAACCATGAGTTTTAGAAACAGATGGCAGCTCCATTCTCCAAAATACCAGATAGGACCAGTCCTATCAGCAGTGACCAGGCTGGACTTAGACCATAGGGTAGGCCAGTTATTCCCCATCACTCTATTACTACTTCCATAGTGCCTAAGTTCTTGACCATAATAATCTTTCAGTAGATGTTCATTCACTTGTGTTGTATATTTAATAAAAGTATCAGTTATCACTAGAATTTTGGGTTCTTTGTGGTGTGATGTATTTCAAAAGAAGACAACCATAAGAAATAAAGTTTAGATGAACAATTTTTCTTTCTAGATGGCAAAAAGTATAACAATATTTAATGATTCAATACTTTTGTATCATGAATGTGTATACCTATAAAGAGATTACAAGTGTCATTTTACATAACTTTAAAATTATTCTTTAAACACTAAGAATGTGATCTATACTGTTAGAGACAATTCATCCTCATTTGTTAAGTCTTTTTTTAATCTTTATTTTTAACATGTTTATTGTTCAAGCACAGTTTTCTGCCTTTCCCCCCCTTTCCCCCACCCCAACCCTCCCCACCCCACCCCCATTTCCACACCCCCCTTGTTATTGTCCATGTGTCCTTTATAATTGTTCTTGCAAACCCTTCACCCTTTCCCCCTATAATCCCCTCCCCTCTCCCCTCTGGTCACTGTCAGCCTGTTCTCAATTTCAGTGTCTTTGGTTATATTTTGCTTGCCTGTTCATTTTGTTGATTCTTGTACATAGATTTATCCTGATGATCTCTTGACTGACAAAGACTTTCCTCTCATCTGGCCTTACCAGCACCAAATCCTACTGCTTCAAACCCATGCTTACAATTGTCTATGCTCTGTTCTCCATCAATTCTATGTTTTCCCAGGCAGTATCTGCTGTTTTGAAGGCCTCCATAATTACTTTCCTCTTAGCTGTATGTCCACATGTGCCTTCAGAATCTATCCCCATCCTAGCATTCCTATCTTAAAGTTTGCCTACCCCAAGGAGCTCCCTAATTCCTCCATCCTCTCCTTATTTCACTTAATACAATGATAATCAATATCTTATTTCCGTACTTTCCTCTAGAAACTTAACTACTACATTATTATTAAATATTTTTATAGCTTTCCTTTCATTAAAGTTACTTATATAAGTTGTTGCTTTTCTAAATTGTGAGCTCTGAAGGCCTGAGTTTAGTTAATTTTTTATTTCTCTTTGCATGAGAGTGCCTTGAGGGTGAATTTTTTAGCTTAAAATTTAGCTAAACTTCTTTGGCTTAACTTGTTTGAACTTCTTATGGTCGAAAATCTTTGCATATTTTGGAACACTCAGGAAGCTATAATGCCTGATATCTACATCTGCCATTAAACATCTCTATTTTAAATGTGATTTTTTTCCACATTTCTTTACTTGACAATGTTCACAATTGGCCAGGAGCCTGATTACTAAAAGATCTTCTTTACCAACATATGGCTGTATCTGAATGATTGCACTAGACTTGAGTGTGCTCATTTAAGTCTAATGAGGTCCACAGAGGTGACCGTATGACTCATGACATGAAGTCATTTTTCCAATTAGCATTCTGACAAATGCATTAGAAGGAGAACCATTTCAATAGATTTCCACAGCTGCTGAAGGGATCAGGTGTCAGAAGATTTTCAGCTTTGTTCTGTTCTGGTCAAATAACTTATTTTTACCCAGACTGCCTCTTGATGCAGCTGGCGGCGATCATATGTCATCTGAGTCTGAGAGCCCAGTTTAAAAATGGTCCTTGCTACAGTACTACAACTGAAGAAATGTTAAGAGGGAACAGAAATAACTTTTGATTGAGTCATCCATATTTTTTTGAATGAGTTTATTTCTATATAGTATAATACAAATTTTTATTTTTCAGAACTACATCATTTTTGAAGTTTAACACAGTATAAAACATTTATTTGCAAGCATAAAAACAAGAACAAGAGACACTTCCAATATCCTAAAACACCTAATTTCACCTTGGCCTTTCACAACTTTATGTTAAAGTTTTAACGTGTGTTCTTATTTGGATTAAAAAAAAAAGAATGAAAGAATTTGAAAATCACTAGCCCCTCTCAAAACACCCAAACAGCACTGATTTACAGGATTCTCCTCTGAGTGAGACTGGTAATACTTTAAGGGTGTGGAGGAGAACACCACTGAAGAAATGGTCTCAATTCTTCAATGTTCAAATGCTCAAGAGCTTGTATTAGTACCTTGGAGAAACTGGATTACAGAGTTTTAAAAAAGATAATTTCTTAATGTAAGTTTTTCAGATAACTAAGAAATTCAAGATTATCTGCAACACTTAGAATATTATCCCTCAAGGTATTCAAATATTAGAAACAAAATTATGGTAAATTTACTGACTTAAGAATAAATGCAAAAGATGGGAAATTAAGCAACTTGTAGAGAGATGTGATAATCGTACACAAGGAGATTGTATTGCCTTGCATGTAACTCATTAAAAAACTGGTGCCCAGTGCTCTTCTACAGGATAATCCCACATTAAACTTAGTCCCACCACTGGCCATTTAATGTACACATTTGTTTTAAGGTGTTTTGGTTTATCTTTTATTTTGTTACTAAAATTATTTTTAAGAACTCTTGATGCATTCTAGAGGCAAGAAGGAGCAGCCTGCACCATGTTCTCTTTTCTTAGGATTTGTAGTGGTGCTGTAGATATTCATTGTTCTAACTACTTAAATGCTAGAGTACCTATGTGTGGGAAAGGGAAATTAATCTATATACCCTTTATATATCAATGTAGTCTCCAGGATGGAATATGGGATTTAAATTTTTATAGAGATTTTAAAATGCTCCTATCTACCATCCTCATACCTCCCCTAGAATAGAATAATTTAATTATGTTTTTAAAAGTCTTTTCAATAATAACTTAAGGATTATTATTTGGTCTTATTACAGAAGAAAACCAGTAATTCCTCTGAGAACAGAAAAGAGAAAGTGGAATAAATAGGAAGCAAAAAGGTTGCTTATTTTTTACCAAAAAAAGGCATGATTTGAGCTCACATACAATTATTTGAGTCATTTACATTGTTCAAAAGAAGTTGGAAAGTGTATCAAAGGGAAGGCAAACAAGATAGGACATTGTTCACTCTGGTCCTTATTTTATGAGAAAAATGTGGAAATATCTTTCAATACTAAAGATAATAATGAATTATAAATGTGGACATCTTTGAAATATTATGTAGTTTCTCTTGAGCTATTCCATTTCAGACATGTATGCATGTATCTCATCCTTTTTGTGTGCTAGTTAGTCTTCTACAATGCTAGATATAAGGGAAATTTCTGTGCCTATGGAAAATACAGTGGTCCAAAAAATCATACCAATTGTCATATTTTCTTTTTTAAAAAATCTTTCAGTTACAGTTTACGTTCAATATTTTGTATCACTTGTAGTTGTACAGCATAGTGGTTAGAAAATCATTTACTGATATTTCCAGCACCCAACTGGCACTGTACACAGTTATTATAATATTACCGACTATATTTCCTATGACTACTTTGTAACTACTGATCTGTACTTCTCAATCCCTTCACCTTTTTGGACCAAGTCCCCACATCCCCCCCCCCGCTTCTGGCAGCCATCAGTCTACTCTCTACACCTATGAGTCTGTTTCTCTTTTGTTCGTTCAATTTATTCTTTAGATTTGACATGAATGAAATCATATGGTATTTGTTTTTCTCTTACTGAGTGATTTCACTTAGCATGATACCCTCTAGGTCCATGCATAAAGAAAAATTCATTCCAATAAGTTAGGGTGAGCATTGTTGATGAAGTAATGGTTTACATATTGGGGTAAATACTTGGACAAGAACATGCTACCCAGGAAGAGCACACTGAGGTATTGGTTATCTACCTGTTATTCAAAATAGACATGTGAGCCCTGGCTGGTGTGGCTCAGTGAATTGAGTACCAGTCTGTGAACCAAAGAGTCACTGGTTCGATCCCCAGTCAGGGCTGGGTTGCGGGCTGGGTCCCCAGTGGGGACGCACGAGAGGCAACCACACATTGATGTTTCTCTCCCTCTCTTTCTCCCTCTCTTCCCTCTATAAAAGAAAATAAATAAAATCTTTCAACAAAAAAAGCAACTGGAATTAAAAAATAATAGATATGTGAGAGCTCTTTCTTGACCAGTTCTTAAGATAAAAATTTACATTGCTTACTTTTCACTAAAGACATGTAAAGCAGAAAATATAATTTTAGACATGTGACCATCGATCATCTGAAACATTCTTTAGTGGCAACATTAGTGGCTGCAGATTTCATCTGAAACTGGAACAGAGAGGCCTCCAATTATTGCACTGGAGACTTTAATCTCTATGAGAAAGGGAAAAAGGATAAACTTTCCCCTGAAACTAGAAAAAAAGTTTTTTGAGAAATTGAAAAAGCAATTGGATTATTGAAGTAGCAGAAATAACTCAATTTGACTTGTTAAAACAAAAAGAGATATTTTAAATTCTGCCTGAAAGTGACATCTCACATTACCCAGGGACCAGAATGAAGTTAGTTCAGCTTATGTTTTATTACTGGACCTCACGGTGGACAGAACCAGAGTCCCAGGCAATGCTCTGTCCCTCTTCAATCTAGCAGCCACCTTGAACTTCTATGAAAGCACCAAATCTATGACAATTATTTTACCTGTGAACCATATTTAGTCAACTTGCCTTCATTCCTGAGGAAAACTGCTTGCTCATCATCTTCTCCTCAATGCCTTCACCCACGAGTCTCCTATATCCTTAGCCAAACATACTTCCTCACTCATTGGGGAAATATGGCTTTTTATTTCTCTTTCTAAGGCAGAGGAAGTACAGGGGCGGGGTCATTTAACTTTGCTCTGGGCCTATTTTACTGGCCACACCATATGGTATCTATGTTTTTAAATGTCTATAAGTTTGTTGATATTCACATTTGTGTAGACAGCAAAAATAAAATCCTATAAAGTGAATTAAAATTCTTTTACCTATAATCAAAGAAAATACCAAACTGCCTAATTTTGTGTTGTAGGAGTATTACCCTGCCTGTGGTCTTCCTAAAATTGAATGGACAAAGTTTGAGAACAAATTCACAAGTACTTTTCAGCTATTCAGCCCTTCTTTAGTTGAGCTGTCTTTAGGAATAACTTAAACTTAATTTTAAATCAACATGTACCTTAGACTATGATGATGGTATTTAATAGGAATATGTAAATGGAAAGTACAAACTCATTCCTAATGAGCAATAACTGCCCCCAGAAAAACCATGATAGAGCTTTCTAAATACAAGGCACTTTAAATCAGGTGTGACAAAAATGACTGAGGTATGACAACCATAGAGGAAGGTGGTTTAAAAAGATCACAGTAGCCCTGGCTGGCGTAGCTCAGTGGATTGAGCGTGGGCTGGGAACCAGAGGGTCCCGGTTCGATTCCCTGTCAGGGCACATGCCTGGGTTGCGGGTTGGGTCCCCAGTGAGGGCCATGTGAGAGGCAACCATACATTGCTGTTTCTCTCCCTCTCTGTCTCCCTCCCTCCCCCTCTCTCTAAAATAAATAAAATCTTTAAGAAAAAAAAAAGATCACAGTAACCCAACTGAATGAGAGGACATCAGAAAACCATATTATAACTTAACAATGGTATTAATTACAATAGAACAACTAGAAAAATGAAGCTGGTATTAGAGTTGATATCATAATGCACACCTACAAAATCCTGTTTATATATCTTTGATAACACATTTAGAAACAAACATAGATAAAATAGAGCAAATATAGAGAATGATGATGTGACAGATTGAGTGAATGATGGAGCAAATTTTAAAAACTTTTACATGAGGAAAGTTTGAAAGAACTGGGAGTAGTTTTATAAAGAAAAGATTTAGAGAAGATATAAAAGTTGTTTTTAAATACCTAAAGGTACTCTATCTAAAATAGATATTAAGTGTGTTCTTTATGGTTCCAAGTCAAAGAAGAAGAGCCATTGCCTAAAAGTTTCAGGCAGACAGATTATTTTTCAGTATAAAAAAAGCACAGGTACTCATGACCAGGAATGTTCAAAGTATGGACCAGCTGCTTCGGAAGCTAGTATTGTGGGTCTCCTCTCACTGGCCCTGTTCCCGCAGAGACTGAGAAGTGGCTTGGGAAGGTTAGTTTCCTGGCGATGAACACCTGGGAGGGGTCGTTAAACTAGATGGACTTGAGGATGACTTACCCTTGCCAGTTGGTCTTACCAAGTTATCCCTTGATAAGAGCAGACAGTGATGTTCAAAGTGAGCGAGGCAAAACAGTTAAATGGAAATTTAAAGACTTACAAGGTTAATTTTGTGTACTAATGTGGAGGACCAAGACAAAGAAAAAGGATAGAAAAATACTATGGAATAATCTTTTGTATGGACCAGTTTAATTCAAAAATATAAATTGAACATTCTAGTGTTATAAATTAGATAAGATTTTATTTATTTTCAGTTACAGAATATATTCACATGAAGGTAATAATTTTCCCTGAGTAGAACATAGTATTTTTTTCTATGTCTTTCTGATAGGCTCTTTGGCACTAAAAAAAAAAGCACTTAATCATATTTCTGTAGAACCAAAACTGGTACTTTCCTTAGAAACAGCAAAAATAAAGAAAATAATTTACTAACACAGTTGATGAGAGCAGCAAACATCTGTGTTCTGGAAGGCACTAAATGAATGCGAGTGAAGGCTAGATGCTTTCCTTTGCTCAGCATGTGGCGTAGACGCTTCCTTCTTACCGCCTCAGTCCCGTCCACAGCACTGCATTAGACTGAGCACTGAGACCAGACTTACGGAGTGGTTTTGTGTTTGGGATTCACGTTGCTCACTAAATGCTTTTTAATGAATACCTTAATGCACTTCCTAATCTGTAGGGTTTTTTTTATTTCCCTTTTTTACCCACCTGGAGATTAATATTTAAGCAAGAAACAGTACAATTTTTAAAACTGCCAGGATTTATTTTTAATTCCCTTGCTTAACAATTAATATTTTTAAATAATAATACTTGGATTGCTGTTAAAGAAAGATTATTTTATAGTCAACATTCTTATGAAAAGGATGACTTATTGAAGGAAGCACTAAATTTTACTAGTACATTAAAGCAGGTATGAATTTTGAATTGGGTTTTACTTATGTCAGGAATACAATGCAAATGCAAACATTCCCCTGTGTAAAATAATAGCAAATGAAAGGAAATGAACATAAACTACTGATTCAACTGATTGCAATCAATGCTAGTAAGGATGTAGAAATAGATGGTTTAAAAATTTTCAAGGTTAAACGATACTAATCCACTGTCTCGAGTTATTTAATATGTCTTCAATAGATTCACATGCTGATGGACTTATTTTTATATCCTATAATTGATGTCCTGTTTAAAATACGTACTTTATTACCTCTATACTATTGAAAAAAGTTAGTAGAAAATTGCAAAATAATTTCTAAAGTTTCCATTTTTATTTAATTTTTGTGTCTTCTGCTTTATTTCCACAGCCTTCCTGTCATTAAATATTGGCGCTGGCTTCTGAAAGTTAGTAGAATAATAAACTTTGAAAAAAATTAGTTAATAGACTATTGTGTCCTTTAAAAAAAACTCTTCCATCTACACATTTTTTACCATTATGGTATTCATAAGAAAAGATAATACAATTTGGTTTATATAATTATTATTGATTTGCTTTCAGTTTTCAAATGTACTTTTGAAGTAGGGCAGTACTCCAGTGCCACGACTTTATCAGGTTTACAGCCATTTTTGCAAAGTGATTTTGATCTTAGTCAGGACTGTTCAAATAAAGTGGACTAATAATCAATAAAAGAAAATTCTATATGAATTATTTTGATCTATATATTGGTTTAAGTATTTGTCCTAATAGCACATTCTCGAAGAGCATATCTGAGGACCATTTTTCATTTCTAAAACTGTACATTAGGAAAGTAAGATAGAGTTTGTGATATATTTATGAGGTATATAACTTTATACTGACTTATAAATATTGCTTGTGTCTGTCTTCAGAATTCCTTAATAATGTTATATGAATTCTTAATGATGTGCATATGCAAGTTATTAACACCACACATACTAAAAGTTAATGAAAAAGTGTCTTTCTTACCTAGTGAATATTCACCAGTGGTTTTTGGCTAGTGAGATCAAATAAAACCAAAAGAACACTTAAACAATGGGATATAACAGAAGAGGATGAGAAAAATAATATTTCCCACCATTTAAAAATTTACTATACTTGTCTAATGCATGCAAGCAATTGATGATATAGGATTTGTATAAATGTCCCTATTTCTAGATCATTGATTAAAATCATAGTCTTCCCTGGCTGGTGTAGCTCAGTGGATTGAGTGCGGGTTGGGAACCAAAGGGTCCTGGTTCGATTCCCAGTCAGGGCACATGCCTAGGTTGCAGGCCAGGTCCCCGTGAGGGCCATGTGAGAGGCAACCACACACTGATGTTTCTCTCCCTCTCTGTCTCCCTCCCTTACCCTCTCTCTAAAAATAAATAAATAAAATCTTTAAAAAATAAAATCATAGTCTTTTTATTTGTGTGTGTGTGTGTGTTTTTTACTATGACATCGTTTACCTTTCTTGCTCACAATCACTGGATTATGTTATTTCTTGGACTATGTAACAAGTTTACCTAGCTTTGAAAAACATAGCTGGTGAGATAAATTTCTGAAGTATTTCTGGAAATACCTTCTGCCTTGTACTTTTTCCCTCAAAATGCAGTTTATGTGTCTTTGTGGGGCCCTGCACAAGGGCATCCAACCCCAGGACTGGCAGGAGGTGAAATCTCGTCCACGTTCTGCTCACCAAACCATGTTGCCTCTCACGGCGCTGCACTGACTTGGAGGAAGGGAAACTTCTCTATTAAAAGGCATTGTCCCATTGCCAAGCACTGCATCCAAAGGAAAAATAAATCCTCCCAGATAAATGTGTGGTTTCTATCGCATCCACCCGAAGATGATACCTTTTTATGAATTGCACAAGTATGGCACAGGGGTTATCAGAGACTGTTCCAGTGACTCAGCAGTATGCACTGCCAACGGGAAAGACAAAAACCCAGGGAGAAGTAGGAAGTCAATTTTTTGGATTTTTGGATTAAAAAATATCTTTAAATATAAGAAGATAATACAGTTTTGAGAGGAAAGCTTTGATTATAAGAGCCTAGTCATGTGTGTATGTGTGTGTGTGTGTGTTTAGCTTCAAAAGGCTAAGACCTGAAAATCAGAAAAAAAAAAAAAAGAGATTGAAAACAGAGTAGATCGAAAGCTGAACTAACCAGAAAGGAGGTAAATGTTCCAATTTTGAAAGAGAAAGGACTATTTGAGGGAAGGATAAAATTTACTTACTGTAGGACCTTGATAAGTTACCTGTAACTAGCTTTCCCCTCCACGTTCTTGTTTTCAAACAGGATGGAAAATGGAATCCTCAGATATTTGATAGTCCTGAAAAGAATGAACTGCACCTTGACTCCCAGAGCAAGTTGAGGGATATGATTAGCCTTGCAGAGTTTGGAGGACAACCAGATTTCATACAGTAGCTATACAGTTGATATGGTGGTAATATGCCTTATCATGGGTAGGTTGAAATAGTTCTCCTGCTTTCTTACAGCTACTCAAAATCTTTATAGAATATTCAAAATATTTTCTGTGGCTCTGAGAGAGGAATCATTAGGGAAGAGAAAGAAAGCTGTTGTGTGTGAGGACAGAGGTAGTGTGACCTCTGAGGACCTAATGACTAGTCAGTAGACAACCAGCGCAGATAGCCTGAGCAATTCCGGTTGGGTTAGATCCCAAGTATATGAAAAATCAGCAGATGCCTCCTGTGCTGGTTGAGGCTGGTACTCAATTAACTGAGCCACACCAGCCAGGGCTCACATGTCTATTTTGAATAACAGGTAGATAACCAATACCTCAGTGTGCTCTTCCTGGGCAGCATGTTCTTGTCCAAGTATCTACCCCAACAAGTAAACCATTACTTCATCAACAATGCTCACCCTAACTTATTGGAATGATTTTTTTTTTCTTTATAAGAAACAATTGTCATAAAATAGTGCCTAGACACTATTTTATCCAAGAATTTAGGTGGATAAAGAGAAACATATTCAACTGTGAAAATTCTAAATAAATTATGAAGTTTTCTTTTACATTAATTTTGGACAGTCTTAAATTTACTTATTATGGATTTATATAAAGACAGTTGCATTTTTCATATGCCCCAAATTATGACTTATGAAAACCCATGGTCTACACAGGGACACAACAAATTGCAGAAGAGAAACCTGCAGAGTGTTACTCTCAAATCATTTCTAAATAGCCATCAAAATATGATTACATCTTATAAGATTCAGTTTTTCTACAATATTTTGGGGGACTCAGTTATTGTCATGGTTTATTCATGATCACAACCTAGGGGGCCTTATCAATTAACCAGAGATATCTTTGCATCTAAGGTGAGAAAAATGAATTGAGACAGATGATGTGACTTGTTTAATTTGTGGCTGAGCAGGGCCATAATTTAAGCACCTAGATTAAGACCTAGTAATGTCTTTTCCAGTTTCCCTGACTCTTTCAAGTGACAAAAGCCCATCTTAAAATTCTAGCTCATGTCCCTTCTTTTTAAAGCAATGAGCAAAAAACACTGACAAAAATAAATCTTTTGGCTGAGAACCACAGCCATTTCTTTGGTTCACGAATATTAAAGAAACACAAAGGGATTAAAAACACACTTAGGTTTAGATATGAATATAATAATATGGATATTTATCTCTATATTATAGATATGTGAATAGCGAATACATTTTGCAGATTCAAATATTTATATCTGTTGAGCATTTAATAATTGTTCTTTAAGGCTGAGTATTGATTAAAATAACCCAACTGGTTCTAATCTTCCTTCATAGCAAATAGATCCAGAAAGGAACCAGATTCTCTTCTAGTACTGTCCCAATGTGTAAAATGAAACATGGCTTTAGGACTCATTACTGCATATTTTAGAAAATGTAATTCTTCTCTTCTTGAATGTATTTGGGTAGTAAAGTCATTTAATTTTAAAGTGCGAATGTATATAAAGACATCAGTGAGAACATAGAATCTCTGAGAAATTTCACCTAGAATGAGACCATAGATAAAATACAAGGCATTTTTATGCTAGTGTGAAAAAGCTGACTAAAATATTTACGTATTAATATCCCATTGCAAAGATCACTGTTAGCTCATTGGCCTTAAATTATTCACTAGGTTCAATGGTTATTATTTTTGGCTGCTGCACTCAGACCTTATAAATACATTTCTAAGGTCATACACTCTACTTTTCATCTAAATCTTTCTCTTTCTTTTCTCTTTTAAAACTGAACCTTAAATGAAATTACCTGACATTCAACCTTAGTGAGTCAAACACTTTTGTAGACCGCAAATGAAACTCCAATGATATTATTCTTTATATTATTCAAAGGGTGACCCAGAGTCAGGAAGTAGGGGATTTTAGTACCAACTTTAATAAATATTATTTTTTAAATGGCCATCACAACAGTACCTTTTTGTTTGAGAACAAAAATTATCATATCAAAATGTAAGTTTCTAAATAATTTTTTTAGATTACTCCGAGTTCACAATCTTCAATAGAACCTTTATCTTTCTTATTAACTCCCTTGCACAACAGATACATTAAGGAATTCAGCTCATGTTTCTTATCATGTACAGACTGAGCTATGGCATATAATTCTCTGCAAGCGGTCATCTCACATCACTGCACAGCTGGAAGGACCCTTTTTATTTTGCACCATTTAAATTTCACTTTGCTTTGAATTCAAACAGAGTGAAAGATAAATTTTCTCATTGTAGGGGTGCAAGGGCCTGCCAAGTATAGCCTGACTCAGTGTCATATTTGCAGACATGTGTTCCTTTGACCTAAAAAGAAGTCTGGGAACCCAAGAGATGAAACTAAACTCTTGGCCTGGAGTTAGTTAATCTCGGGAAATCAGTTCCCATTTATGTTTCAGTCAGGTCACCTGTGACGTCATGTAACCTCAGATTACAAACCACAAGCAAAGTTGGTGAGTACCCGATGGACTGCCTCTCAGTCCAGGAAGAGTGCAGAGCACTGTTCGACTCTTGGCGATGTGGGCATCTCTGAGTCAAATGCTGCCTCATTTTTTCTCTGCTTCTCTATGCCTCTAAATATTTCTGCCTAATTGTGATGAACTGTCTTCCTTGTTCCACCCTGCAATTCCTATCTAATCATTAACTCGTTAGATGCATTATTATTTGCATATTCATAATACATCAATTAGGTAGTAGACGTTATATGAACAATGCTTCTAAAGTCATTTGCAAGCCTAGGGCAATGGCACATCCTAAACCTTCTAGAAATGTTTGTTCTCTGGTTCACTCCCATTTCTCTTCTGAAGGCAAAGATCTGCTCCCCTGCCTCCAGGGGAGATCTGCTCCCCTGCCTCAGGTTGACTTCCTCTCTTATTCTCAACTCCCCATGGCCACCTTCCGAAACTTCTTTCTTAGTCAATAAATTTCATTACTATTGTCTTCTTTGCTTCTCTAGGGAGTAGTAAAACTCTGGCTGCCCAATGGATAGGTTACTTTTTAACGCATAACTTTAAAAGAATGAACAGTTGGTAGATGGGAAAACCAAATGCTGAAAGAGAATTCATTAACACAGTTTTGGAAGTGTGGGGAGCATCCGTACCTCCGCAAGTAATAGCGTGTAGAAGGCAAAGTGTTATTTTAATGTGTTACTCCATTAAAGAGCAATAGGGTGAGGGAAGATTAAATAGAATCTGGAAATTTAAAAATAGGATGACAAAGGAGTGACAATATGGGAATAAATTCAAGGAATAGTTGCGGAGCGCCTACCTTATGCTAGGCCTTAAGCTGTGTACTGGAGATAGAGAATGAATAGTCAGGGAACATAAGCTTAACCTTTCTGTCAGAAAATACTTTGCCCAATCCTTATATTAAGGCTAAAATTCTATGTCAACGCACAGACATTTTGAAAGGCATTGCCATGTATAAATTGACATTGTCCATCTATAGATTTTCGCCTGTTCATCTGTCACTTGGATGAAGTATCCCTTAGTTATATCTAACTGGATTTACTCTGATTCATGATTATCAAACAACCACAAGGTTCTTAACTACCCCCCAAGATACCATGAAATGGAAAGCAGAGTCCTTAGACTTCACGAACGCGTATCTTAGTTACTAGAAATACATGTCTATGTAGTCAACAAATTAAGCAGCCAGCATGGTTCACTTTCATTCTCTACATTCCCCGCTTCCCTGTTGAATATTTTGGTACCATAGGGACTGAGCACTCCTTTGAGAGGCAACACACTTTGGAGGTAAACAGTGAAATCTGGTACCAGAGCACTGAGTTATCCTTGTTTCAGTTCCTGAATCCTATGTATTCCTAGGCAAGTTACTTGACCTTTCTTTCCTTCTGTTACCTCATCTGGGAAGGGGAGTGAGCTATTACTTAGCTCTTTGGGCTGTTACAAGGATTAAGTGATGTAACATGTGAGTTGTTTAAAAACATTTCTGTATATAATATTCAGGATTTGTTTTTTTTAATAGATATCTCTTTACAAGTCTATCTCTACAAATTCTGAGCTCTCTACAGGAACTTTAGTCTAATCTCAGCTACTCTTTACCCTGTGTAGACTTTAGCCAGGTTATTTATCCGCTTTCCTTTGGTTTACTTATTGTGTAAAGGGGATAATAAGCAGTAATTCCTCTAAATAATTTTGATAATTAAATGCTAACATATAAAACATAAATAATATATATAAACATTTAATAAAGATTAGGTATTATAATAATAATTATTATTACTATTACTATATATATCAAGTACCTAGCAGAGGACATGGCCCATAGTTTATGGTTTATAAAACTCAATTACTTTCTCTATCCTCTCCCTGGTATAGTTATTTTTGGTGAATGTATATGAATCTATACTTCTATACCTTTTTAAAGTAACAATATTTGACTTCTTATATTCATATTTACTTTCTTCTTTCATTCAAAACTTCCCTATCAAAAGCAAGATGTCCTGGAAAACTTAACCAAATTGAACAAAATATCTCAACATATCCATTTCACATGAGTTTTAGTCAACTCTCTATACATGCAACTTCTAACATTTGTCTATACTAATGATATAAACAACAGCAATAATAATGTAAAAAAGATTATGACTAACATATTCATGAATGGTAAATAAGTATACTTAATTTTAGGTTAATTAGATTATAAACTTGAATATTTCTCTGAGAAATACATGTGGCTTTTCCACATTGGAAATTTTCTCCCTGATAATGAACCAGAGAACCATGGAACAGAAAGGAACAAAGTGAAAAATAATGCATTTGGTACTAATTTAAATTAATTAATCATATATTTTTCTAACTGGAATGGAGTTTTCTACAATTAGGTTATGTTATATTTTATGTAAAAAACTTTGCAGATCTGTTCACCTAGGACTCTGTGCTAAAAAATAAAAAAAAAGGAGAGGGTTTTTTTTTTTTGAGAAACTGAAAATAAGAATGATTAACTTATATTAAATTTCTACTGTGAAACTTTGATAGATCTTTATTCACTTACAAAGAATTGATCTAACTATCCATTGACTTAGCTAATACAAAAAACTAGAGACAGAATCAAAAGACTATGTTTTATATTGACTACGGTAATTTGAGTAACGTAATATTTTTTTCTTGAGTGAAGACAAGATTTTAACTAAGCAAAACTTACGTTCTACTCAGATTTGAAAGGTATGCTTTTAAGAATATGAATTGAGAACCACAATTTGGAAAATCCTATGACTCAGCTCTAAGAGTCTTTGTTGCAAAGGAGCCAGGGAGTGTCATTTCAAATGTGTGAGTGGCATGATAAACCTCCCACTCTTTTAAGAATGGAGGTATCACTGGACCCTGTTATCTCACAACCCCAAGGTGCAATATGATAATGATACCACCTAACATCAGTGCTCAAGTAGAGGAGGGAAGAAAGAAAAGCTGCAAGCATTTTAACTAGAAAGAAAATCAAATTGAAATATTAATTTACTGATGAATATAACATTAGCTGACCTATTTTCTCCAGCTTGTTAAACAACAAAGACTCGTGAAGCTAAATAACTGCCTAAAAGATAAATGTTTTAAGAATTCCCAGGGAGATGTTTAGCTCCTTTTTAAACATCATTAAAGATATGCCTTGCATATATCAGGCAGTTTTATGCTGTCTGTGCTGAAACATCCTGTTTACATTTATTTATTTATTTCCTGAGAAACTCAGACAAGAGAAATTCAGATTAACTCGTGGGACCCCCTTGAGTCATTTATTAAACCAATATCTTACTTTGAAAATTGGTGAATGAAAGGAGAGACTCAAGTGTTTGCCCTGTCCTCCTTTTTTAAAAAAATATATTTTATTGATCATACTATTACAATTGTCCCAATTTTTCCCATTTGCTCCCCTCAACTGCGTACCCCCCATTCACTCCCGCATTCCACCACCCTTAGTTCATGTCCATGGATCATGGATATAAGTTCTATGGTTATTCCATTACCTATACTCTTCTTAACGTCCCCTGGTCTATCCTATGCCCAGCAGGTTATGCTTCTTAATCCCTACACCTTTTCCCCCAATCTCTCCCTTCCCCCTCCCAACTGATAACCCTTCAAATGCTCTCCATATCTATGATTCTGTTTCTGTTCTGCTTGTTTCCTTACTTTGTTTTTTAGATTCAGTTGTTCATAGTTGTGATTTTTTACCATTTTAATACTCATAGTTTTGATTTTTTTTTTTTTTTTTACATAAGTCCGTTTAACATTTCATATAATAATGGCTTGGTGATGATGAACTCCTCTAACTTGACCTTATCTGGGAAGCACATTATCTGCCCTTGCATTCTAAATGATAGCTTTGCTGGATAAGATAGTCTAGGTCGTAGGTCAGTAGGGACTTCTTGCCATTCCCTTCTTGCCTTTAAAGTTTATTTTGAGGAATTAGCTGACAGTCTTATGGGCACTCCTTTGTAGGTAACTTTCTGCTGTTCTCTTGTTGCTTTTAAGATTCTCTCTTTATATTTAACCTTTGGCATTTTAATTATGATGTGTCTTGATGTGGCCCTCTTTGCATCCATCTTGTTTGGGATTCTCTGTGCTTCCTGGACTTGCATGTCTATTTCCTTCACCAAATTAGGGAAGCTTTCTTTCATTATTTTTTCAAATAAGTTTTTAATTTCTTATTCTTTCTCTTCTCTTTCTGGTACCCTTATGATTTGAGTGTTGGTACATTAGAAGTCCCAGAGGCTCCTTAGCCTATCCCCTGCCCCTTTTTCTTCTTGCAGTTCTGATTAAATATTTTTTTTCTTCCTTATGTTCCAAATCATTGATTCAATCTTGGTATCATCCACTCTACTATTGGTTCCTTATATATTTTTTCTTTATTTCACTTATGTAAACTTCATTGTTTCCTGGGTCTTTTTTATGCTGTTGAAGTAACTACTGAATTTCTTGAGCATCCTAATAACCAGTGTTTTGAACTCTGCATCTAATAGATTGCTTATCTTCATTTTGTTTGGTTCTTTTTCTAGAGATTTGTTCTATTTTTCCATTTGGGCCACATTTCTTTGTCTCTTCATTTTGGCAGCCTCCCTGTATTTGCTTCTGTATATTAGGTAGAGCTGATTTGATTCCCTGTCTTAGTAGGATGGCCTATTGCAGAATAGCAAACTGGTAAATTGGATAGGGCAGAGCCTTAGGTAATCTCCAGGGCAGGGCAACCCCTGTGAAACAGGTTGATGGAGTCTCCAATATGTTGTCACCACTCTGTGGGTCTGTGTGGGGAAGGGCTCCAAAGAAGACATGCTACTGCCTGGCCTCTGGAGTTTTGTCCGGGAGGAAACTGTCCCCCAGCACTTGTCCTGATGCCAGACACTTTAATTTCTCCTGTATGTCACTGATGCCCTTATAGCTGCTTGCCCAGTGCTGAAGACCAGAGGGAATGAATCTGGCTAAGTCCTAGGTCTGTTGCAGGCCCTTTAGGAGGAGACTCCTGAGAAACCCTTAGTCTCGTCTACTGCTCCAACCCCCACTGATTTTTATAGCCAGAAGTTATGCAGATTTAAGGCAGTCTAAAGAATTGGGATTTGCTTAAGAAACACCCTCCGCTGTTTCAAAACTAAGACGAATAGATGTGAGTTTTCTTACCCTTAGTGACTCATTGTAGAATTTATAAGAAAATTTTTTTTTCAAGAAAGTGAATCAGGTCCTGGCTGGTTTAGCTCAGTGGACTGAGTGAGGGCTGTGAACCAAAGGGTCGCTGGTTTGATTCCCAGTCAGGGCACATGCCTGGGTTGCAAGCCAGGTCCCCAGTAAGTGGTACATGAGAGGCAACCACATTGGTGTTTCTCTCCCTCTCTTTCTCCTTCTCTTCCCCTCTCTCTAAAAATGAATAAATAAAATCTTAAAAAAAAAAGAAAGAGAATCAGGTCACACTTGGAAATTTATTTTCTTAAACTATTCATAAACTTAGATAATATTGATTTTAAAAAATAGAAACCAACAAGCTGCTGTCACATGCTAATAGCCGCAGGACCTCAGAAATTCTAGCTAATTTTCCAAGAAGTGTACTGAAAGGAGAGAGAAATAGTTTTTCTGCTGATAGAGCAGATCTCCTAGTTCAATGTGGTTGCTAATACTATGTGCTGACAAACTACATTCTTCACTGTAAAAGTTAATGATTTTTTGAATAAAATTCTCTCTGGAATTTCAAAAATGCTAGCAATTTGATCAATCAAGAAATGATATAAAATTCACTTTGATTTAGTGCATTTCTGTTGCATGATCTGAAGAAAACTGAACAGCTTTCTTAATCCAATGGTTATTCAGTAGCGGGATGTAAATAGTAGTGATGGGGTGTAGTCAATAAAGTATAGTTAGTATAGTTGCTAAAGTTTTGATAAGAAGAAGTAGGTTTACCCCTGTGATAGGTTGTTGAGACTAATAAAAAGAACAGGTCTAAATAATCTAAGCTTCTTAGAATACATTGTTGATTAATTATTCACTAACATAAACTGGGAGATAATGCTGACTTTAACTTAATATTTATATAGAACCTACATGCTTTGACATAAGGAATTATGTGAGATTTTTAAATTCATACTTCTTTGCTAGAGACTCTTCAAAATGTGTCCTTCAGGACTGATGAAGGCTAAGAGTCCATCCATAAGCTTTAGTGACTGCATTAACCCATAAAATCTATAGTTACAACTTTCTTCTCTTTTTTCGTTCTGTCTTTCTAAGTTTCAGTTATATAATGTGTGTTTTAGAACAACATGTTTTTCCCCTCAACTTCCATAACAGTTTGCTGCTTTTTGAATAAACATTTTATTTAATTTCAGAACCTGTGTTCTTTTGGTTCAGTTGATAGAATATTCCTGGAATCCCTGGGAAATGTGAGGTTTTGTGTGAATTGCTACCTCCCTTTCTGTAGAACCTCCCAATTGGAGACTGATGGGGCAACCACAGG
This sequence comes from Micronycteris hirsuta, assembly GCA_004026765.1. Classification (NCBI taxonomy): domain Eukaryota; kingdom Metazoa; phylum Chordata; class Mammalia; order Chiroptera; family Phyllostomidae; genus Micronycteris; species Micronycteris hirsuta. The sequence goes on along the minus strand of PVJI01006861.1, from coordinate 46,404 downwards.
ACACCTTTTCTTCCCCTTCTTTTCCTTTCCTTCAGATTTTCTTTCTCAACAAATTATGTAACAGATTTAAGATTTGGGGTTTGGTTATTCTTTTTTAAAGATTTTGTTTATTTCTTTTTAGACAGTAGGGAAGGAAGGGAAAAAGAGAGGGAGAGAAACATTGATTGGTTGCCTCTTGTGTGCACCCTGACCAGGGACCAATCCTGCAACACAGAGGTGTGCCTGAACCGGGAATCAGACCAGAGATTTTTTTTGCTTTGCAGGAAAACAACCAACTGAGCGACACCAATCAGGGCTAATCTTTTTGTTAATAACAGCAGACCCTAGAGTAAAACAGTACATCTTAGTTAAATTTACAATCGATATTATAATTCTAAGGATGGTTCCTAAAGACATTAATAAGCTACTGTTTCTTTGAGAATTAAATGTCAAGATCTTGATAAAACAGTACCAAACAGCTACTTCATAAGCAATAAAAATTGTACATATTGAGTTCTAAATATTACTCAATTTAGACTAACAAAAATTGATGTTAATCAAGTCATGATACTGTGAAAAACCTTCATTTATCTCATATTACCAGATGTAAATAAAACTAATTATGTTAAAATAATATAATTTAAAACATTAGTTATGGAATATTAGAATTATATCTGGTTTGCTTCACATGTCTATTACCTTGATCAAAAGTAGTAATGCCATTTTAAGTGACACTATACCCAATAAGAAACATGAAATGAACAAAAATAATTAAGTGTGAATTTAAAGATAAATGTTGATCTCTTTTTAATCCCTGGATGAGTTCACAGAAAGTAAATTCTTTATTTTGTTTCTTGTCTGACAACATCCTTCTCACCCACACTCAAAACCTACTTGAATTTCATCCTACTGCTACGTAAACATCTTGTGCCGTTCTAACAGGGCCATGCCCTGTACCCATTAGAGATAGTATATAGAGAAATGATGCCAAAAATGTGCCAAATGAAGCTCTAATATTTATTTCAGTTGCTCATAATGCATATTAAAAAATGCTAGCTCTTAGTGTCCTTTTTATTGGGGTCCTTGTCCTAATAGTCGCTCTAAGGCTAATTCACTCTCTCTCTCTTTTAACTCTGCCCAGCTCTTTTTGAATCACCGTCCCTTCTGAATCAATGGCAGTTAGCTGCTGATATCAAGTATCCTTAGAATCCATGCATAAGCTGGAATCTACCATGGAGGGCATTTTTATATAAGGATTTTAGGAACTATATGCCAGAAACTAGTTTGGGGGAAATTATTTATGAGGGGAAAGACAGATATCTGAATTTCTATCATTTGAATGTCTAAGTAGGCATTTAATGTCACCTCTTTTACTCTGTAGAACAGTCTTGCATGTTTGATAATGTTAATCCTGTAATAGAGGTAGAGGACCTTAGGCTCAAGTTCACATAGTTCAAAAGTGACAGAGTGAGGGTTTACTCACGTGCTATGCTTTTTCCATATTTTTTCATTGTATTTTAACAAGATTTAAAAAGAAGGGTTATTAAATTCCGAATCCTGATTGTGACTGTTTTTTCTTATAAACAAACTCTTAGAGAATCATACTTATTTCTGCAAAACTCTATGCTATATTCTGACTAATATTTGGTAGAACAGCACAGTGTTGAATACTCTTACAACCTTACTTTCCAAAAGCTCATTATAATTTAGTAAGAGATGTAGGATAAAAATGTTACATATAAAACTAGTTTTAGTAGACCACTGACACATTTTAAACATTACTTTTAAGATATTTCTCAGCCCTGATTGATGAGGCTCACTGAACTGGGTATCATCTGGCCAACCAAAATGTTGGCAGTTTGATTCCTGGTCAGGGTACTGCCTGGGTTGCGGGCCATATCCCTAGTTGGGGAGGGAGAGCAAGAGGCAACTGATTGATGTTTCTCTTCCTGCCTCCCTCCCCCTCTTTCTAAAAATAAATAAAAAGAAGATACTTCTCAGACATGGTCAATCATACTACCCTGAAAGACAACATTTATGGTAAAGTATAATCCTAAGAGAAAATCATCATAAAATGAAAGGGTCTACATTTTACAATTTTACTTACTTTCTTATCAACACTTACTCCATTTTGATCTTAGAGTGTGTACTTTATGTGTGTTCTTGACTAAAATTTCAGATACTTGTTTTAAATTTAATGTGAATTTTATATTGTAATAGGAACAAATCCTGTATTTTCATTAGCATCTCACTATTTAAGGAACTGATATCTACATGCAGCTTTATGTTGCCTCTCTGGAAGAATATGTGAAAGATGTAAGTCTGTGATCATTTTAGCAGCTAATCAGCTCTGTTATCTTTTTTTGTTCTTTATTTTAAAAATAGCCTTTCTGTTTCAAAAGTGGAAAAGCTTTTAACATTCATTTTAACAAACAAAATGCACACTTCTTATGAGTACTCTACTTGAGACTATTTGCCTCTAATAGCAAATTTTTTTACCTTTTCTAAACTAAATCATCAAAGTCAAATATTAAGAAACTGGAGAATCAAGTCTACTTACTGCTTATGAGTTAGTGAAGTTCATAGTTTGTCATCCAACTTTTGACTTAAAAATAAAAAAGAGTCCATAAGGCTCTATGGCTTTTTCACATTCATAATAAATACTGAAACCAGAGGGGAGAAAAAGAGAAGTGATGAATTTTTTGGTCACTTCTTTATAAAACCTAAACAGAAGAAAACATTTCCCCAATATAAGCATATCAAGCAATAATACATGGCCAATGTCTTAAAAGAACAAAGAAACAGGCAGACAAATCTTTCTGGTTATCGAAGTCATTTCTTATTTAACATTGTATGGAAATCAAATAGAATTAATGCACCTGCTTATTAACAGAAAAGAACACCGTTTGTGGAAAAAAACGATGAGCAAAAATCAAGATTTTTAGAACTTCCTTCTGTTATGCAAGGTGGAATGCCACCTTCACCTGACTTTTTTATTGTCGATAGCAATACAGATGCCCCCCATTTTCCCTTCGTTTGCCCCTCCACCCAACCCCCCACCACCTTCACCACATCCGTGTCTATGCGCTATGCATATATGCTCATTGACTACTCTTTTTCAGTCCCCTTCCCGCTACTCCCTGAGATCTGTCAGTCTGGTCCGTGTTGTTAGTTTTCCTCTTCCTCCCCTCCTCTACTTTCTCTCCTTCTCCACTTCCTCTGCCTTTATTCTCTTCTCCTTTAATGCCTATAGCTTTTGAAAATGTAATTTAAATGTGTAATAATAAAGTACTACTACTTTAAGTTCTGCTCATCACTTACTTTGTTTGCCTCTATCAACATAATGATTTTAATGATATTTTCCTATTAGGCATGTTAAAACATAGCCTAAATTTTTTTAAGTATTTACTTTCTGAGGTACCTAGTAGCTGCCAAATAATGTATTATGCAACTTATGTATGTTACTACATATACTCCTTAAAATCATCTTATGAAATTGATATTATAATCCACATTTTAAAATTACTAAGAGTGAAGTTGTAAGAGGTTGAGTCACTAAAATGCAGCTAGATATTTCTTCACTCTACAACACTGAATACTTAATAAAATGAGGCTGTGCAAAGGAGACAAAAAAACTTCAAAATGATATTACAGACAGAGAGCAAGGTGACAGCTAAGATGGAGAGAGGAGAGTGGAGGGACTGAGCAAAAAGGAGAAAGGACTCATGGACAACAGGGTGGTGATTGCTGAGGGAAGCTGGGTATAAGAGAACTAAAAGGTAATTAAAAAATACAATACAAAGAAGATTCATACAAAATTTTAAAAATCAAGGAAGAAAAGAGAGAGTAATTCCTCTCTGCATATCAGCCAGGACCTTGGTCCTGGTCTCCAGCTTCCAAAACTGAGAAATAAATGTCTATTTTTTAAGCCAAAAAAAAAAAAAAAAAGATAGTCTCTTAAGTTCGACCACCGTGTAGTAGCATCGGTGTTGGTGTTGAATGTGCGCATGGTTGAGGTGAGACATGGGTAGGAAGGTGCTCAGCATAGCATTCCAATGTTCAGAGTGGTGTCTGAAATACAATTAAAGAACAGGGACTGAGGTGAGAAGCATTTTGCCCCAGGCTGGGAGTAAACATTCCTCACTTAGTCAGCATAGCAACAGTATATCACCAAAGGAAGTCCAAAATTATGTGTTGTATCTGGGGGGAGGGCGATAATGGAGAGAAGAAGGGGAAGGGTCATCAAGGAGCATGTATAAAGGACCCATGAAAAAGCCAAAGGAAGGAAGGATTGAGGGTGGGAGGGGCAGGGGAAAGTGGTGGTGGGGGAATGGAGACAGCTGTACTTGAACAATAATAAAAAAATGCAAAAAATGAATCAATCAAAAATTTTCTAATAGACCTTTCTTAATCTTTTAGACTTCCTAGAGGTTAGTAGAACTGAAATGAAATAGACAAGACAGAGAAGGGTGGTAGGTAGGTAGGTACATGGTTGTTCATATAAAAATAGTGCATGACAATGATAAAGCTATCACTTAGATATCATAGTAATCATGAGGGAAAAAAGGCCCATAATCTCTATAGGTTTTCATTACAAGATGCTTAGCCTGTATGTCACGTGAGTTACTTACACATGTTGATAGCAACTGACTCATCGGCATAGCTAACTGGATCAGAGCAACTGACACATTTTCTGTCAACTTACAACTTTTGTCACAAACAGAATTCTATAACCCCAGGCAACATCTGCAAATAATATGAATTGCAGCATAACATCAGAACTAATTATTCATTGCTACATTTTAACCTGCATTAAATATGATTTTAAAAAATATGAGGGCCCTGATATAGTTAGATCCCTTGCTAAGTAATTCTTGTAGTTATACTTGACTAATTTTATCTGCCTTCTAAAAATGTTGTGTTTATGATTTAGTAAAACACCACATCATTAAGCATGAAGTTAAATGAATTATAAAGTGAGTACATTCATATAACCACTACTCAGTCTGAATACAGAGCATTGATAAACACAGCAGAAGACCATTTTTGCCCCCTATCACTATCCCTCTTTCCTACCCAAAAGTAAACACTATGTCAAGTTTTAACATTATTATTAATTTTGCTAGTTTCTAAATTTTCTATAAAATGGAACAATATTTTACATATCATTTGTGTCTAGCTTGTTTCCCTCAACATTGTATTCATAAAATTCACCCATCTTGTGTGTAGCTGTATAGTATTTCACTACTGTATAGCATTCCATTATGTGAACGCATCGCCATTTGTTTACTCATACTGTATGTGAGACACAACTTGTTTACATTAGGGATCACTATGATGTTTCTATGAATATGAATATTCTTATGAATTTCTTTTGGTGCCACATCCACACAGTTATGTCAGAATTTTCTACAAAGTCTTTTTTTTTAATATTTATTTTTATAGAAAGGGAAAGGGAGGGAGAAGGAGAGGGAGAGAAACATCATGTGTGGTTGCCTCTCCTGTGTACCCTATTGGGGAGCTGGCCTACAACCCGGGCATGTGCCATGACTGGGAATGGAACCAGCAACCCTGTGGTTCATAGGCCGGCATTCAATACACTGAGACACACCAGTCAGGGCTACAAAATCTTTTAAATATATATTTGTTGGTCAGTTGGTGATTCCTGAATTTCAATAATAAGTGATTCTTACATGTGACACTTAAGTCAAAGATGGCATAAAGGATTTCTTGATGTTTGACTTACATCATATTTTAAATAAAATTTAATAAGAAAAATAACTTCCCATCTTTTAGAATCAGATAAAACTTTTGGAAATTGGGGAAAGAGGGAGTATGGGGGCCAAGTGCAAAAACTACCTTCAATCAGCCAGCAGGACTGACACAGGTAGACAGGCCTTGATTCTGGAGGAGGATATTGCGTGTCAGATGAACTCTGAGATTCTGTAGCCTGTTTGTTTGTTTTAAACAGCTTTAATGAGATATAATCAATGTATGATAGACTGCGCATATTTAAAGTATACAATTTGATAAGGTTTGACATGTGTGAACAGCCATAAAACTATCAACAGAATCAAGATAATGAGTAGATTTATCACCCCCAAAAGTTTCCTGTGCTCATTAGTCACCCATTCTTTCTACTTCATCCCAAATCTCCTACCTCCCTCTCTCCTACCCTTTCCCTTAGGGGTCACCAACCTACATTCTGTTACTATCAATAAGTTTGCATTTTCCAGAAGTTTATGTAAATGAAATCACACAGTATGAATTTCTTTTGACAAGCTTTCTTTAACTCAGTGTGTTCGCTTCAATATTTATGTATGAATTGAGAGTTTATTCATTTTATTTCTAATATTCCATTGTACGGATAGAATACCATGTGTTTATTCATTCTTCTATTGGTGGCATTTGTATTTATTGGGGTGATTTTTTCTGTTTATTGGTATTGTGAATCATATTCATTCTTGAGTATTAAATCAAATTTGCGTTTCTGACGTAAAACTCACTTGGCCATGATGTATTATTCATTTTATATGATGTTGGATTTGACTTGCTAAAATTTGGTATAGAGTTACTATATCTGTTTTTCAGAAGGTTATTTGTCTTTCTGTGTGTTTTTTGTTTGCTTTTTGCTTTTTGTTGTTGTTGTAATGTCTCTTTCTGGTTTTTATATCAGGGTAATGCTCACCTCATAGAATGAGTTAGTAAATAATTTCTTCTTTTTAGTTTTCTGGAAGATTTTGTACGAATTTAGTATTATTTCTTCTTTAATTATTTGGTAGAATTTGTCAATTAAGTCATCTGGACCTGAAGTTGTCTTTGTGGAAAGGTTTTTTACCATAAATGTGATCTTCGTAATAGTTGAAGGCTACTCAGGCTACCTATTTCATCTCACGTAAGCTATAGCGGTTTGTGTCTTTCAAGGAGTTTTTCTATTTGATCAAAGTTGTAGAATTAATTGACATAAAGTTATTAATAATATTTTTCTTTTTAGTATCTATAGAATCTGTCATGGTATCATAACCTGTCTCATTTCTGATATTGGTTAACTTACATCATCTTTCCATTTTTTTGCCTCAGCCATTTAGGTTGAGGTATCTGAAGTTTATTGATTTTCCCAAAGGACCGACATGTGATTTGATTTTTATTATTTCTTTTCTGCTTTCTGCTATATTAACATTTGCTTTAATATTTATTATTTTCTTTGCTCTCTTTGACTTTTTTTTTGATGTTTTTGTTTTTGCTTTGTTAGTTTTTAAAGTTGGAAGCTGGCTTTATTAATTTGAGATCCACCTTCTTTCTTATATTGGCATTAAGTGCTTTAAATTTCTAAGTGTTCCTTTACCTAGACCTCACACATTTTTATGTGTTGCAATTTCATTTATGTTTATTTACAAATGCTTTCTAATTTTACTTTTTATTTTCCTCTTTAAATTATAGGCTATTTAAAAGTGTGTTTAGTTTCTGATATTTGGGACTTTCCACATACGGTTCTGGTTTTGATTTCTAATTTAATTCCATCATGACTAAAGAACCTACTTTGTATGGATTGATTGTTTTGAAATATGAGACTTGTCTTATGGCTTAAAATACACTTCATCTTGGTAAGTTGTAAGTTGTCCATGTGCCCGTGATGGAAATCTGTGTTCTGCTGGTTTGGGGTAGGCTGTCCTATGCATATCCATTGAGTCAAATTGGTTGATAGCATTGTTTAAGTCTTTCATATTCTCACTGAATTTTTTGTCTACTTCTTCTATCATTTGGAAAGAGATTGATTCTCAAAGTGTAATTGAGAATTTCTCTATTCTTATAGTTCTATCAAATTATCAATAGACAAATTGAGAATTTGTCTATTGTAGTTTTTGTTTGAAGTATTTTAAACGATGTTTGTTTGATGTGTAAACACTTAGGTGTTTGTTTTTTTTTTTGCCACTTTGATTTATGGAAACTTTATCAATATGAAATGATCCTTTGTTCCTTCTTTTCTCTGAAATTGACTTTGATGTTGTCATTTTAGCTTTCTTTATATTAGAGTTAGCTTGGTATTTGTTTTTCCACCATTTTTCTTTTAGCCTCTTTGTGTTTTATGCATCACATACTTAGGTACTGCTTTTTCATTCAATCTGGCAATTTCTAAGATTTAATTTTGTGAATTTTTGACATTTTTAGTGTTGAATCTGTCTTCTTACTATTTGTTTTATATTGGTTTCGCCTATTGGTTATTTGTTCTGTTTTTTTTTTCCTCTTTCTCTGGTTTGTTTGAAATTTATTTTTTAAGTTTTTTTTCTCCCCTACACTTAATGGCTATAGTTCTGTTTGGGTAGTTATTTTAGGATTATAGTAAACATCTTTAATTTATCATAGTCTACTTTCAAGTGTGGCATAGCATCTTAAAATAATATTTTTCCTTTCTTTCCTCCTAGACTTTGCACTAACTTATCATATATTTTATGTCTATTTAAGTTATAAAATTCATGCCACATTCTCATTATTTTTGTTTTAAAATTATCTACTGATGAGATTTAAGTATTATATATTTTCCAAGGTAGTTGCCACTTTTTGATATTCCTCAGTCCTTTTACTGATCTATATGTCTGTTTTCTTTCTGCTTGAATAACATCCTTTATATTTCCACTAATACATTTCTGCTGTCTATGCATTCTTTCAGCTTTTGTATGTCTGAAAATTATTTTACCTTTGTTTGTAAAGATACTGCTGGATAACAAACTGTAGATTCACGGGATATTTTTGTTTGTTTTTAGTACTTTATAAATGTTGCTTTGCTGTCTTCTTCCTTACAATGTTTCGATAAGAATATTTTCTTCCTTTCTATCTAATGTTTCTCGTTTCTCTGGATACTCTTGTGGTTTTTCTCTATAAAGTGTCTTTGTGAAGTTTGATTTGTTTTGGTGTACTTCTTTTCATGTTTCTTGTGGTTGGGGGTCATGAGCATTTTGGATCTGTATGTGTATAGATTTTATCAAAATTGGAAAAATTTGAGTTATACCATATTTTTGGACTGTAAGACACACTTTCCCCCAAAATTTGGGAGGAAAATGGGGTGCATCTTATAGTCTTAATGTAGCTGAATTATAGTCTGAATGTTATTTATGTTATTAAATATTTTACCACATTTGTTTGCTTCAAAATTTTTTCCTATTTTCCTCTTCTAAAACCTAGGTGCATCTTATGGTCCAAAAAATACGGTAGCTCTTAAAATATTTTTCTGTCACCTCTCTTTCTCCTGTGTTCCAGGGGCCTCTGATTACATGCATAGTAAGCCACTCAACACTATCTACATCTCAGTGATTGGCTCAATGCATTTCCTCTGCTTCATTTTTGATAGTTTCTATCAGAATGTCTTCTTATTATGGGTCATATTTTCTTGTTTGAATGACTCTTGGTTTTTTTAATTGGATACCAGCCACAGTGAATTTTACCTTGCTGATTGCTGGATAGTTTTACATTTCTATAATTATTCTTTACCTAGTGTCTTGAATACAGTTAAGTTACTTGGAAAGTGTTTGATAATTAATGACTTGGTTTTAAGATGGTTTATTTTAAGGTAGGATCAAAGCATTAATCCATGGCTATTTATTTTCCAAAACTGAAGGACTCTTTTGGTAACATGTCCAACACTCCATTAATTACGATTTTTCTTTTAGTTTGACTGGTGGGAATAGGCACGATTCTCAGCCCTGGGTAAATTCCTGATATTATTTCCATGAACCCTTTGGTTAATTCTTTACCCAGCCTTGGGTATTTTTCTCACATGCATGCTCTGAGTAATCTGCTTAATAACCAACCAGGCCTTCTACAAATCTCTGGGATTCTGCCTGTGCACATTCTTGCTCTCTGTTGCTCTGCTCTGTGTACTTGAGCCACTTTAGCTGGGCTCGCAGCAGCAACACCTCAACTCAGAGTCCAACAATCAGATTCAGCCTGGGTTTTTTCTCTTTGATAGGAAGTCTTTTTTGAGACACTAAACTGGGGTCATTGTGGGCTCAAATCATTTGTTTCCTTTCCTTCAAGGATCGGTTTCCATAGTTGACTCGAGTCCGATATCTTGAAAATATTTTTTTTAAATATGTTTGGTTATATATATATATTTAGGTAGGAACCTGAATTGTGTTCCTGTTTCCCTGTCCTGGCCATAAGCCTGTAACCCAAATCTTTGCAATTTAGACAGTCAGTAGGCGGCCTGTTGGGCAGCCATGGTTGAGAGCCGCTGTTCCAGGTTTTCGGTATTGGGTTTGCATTGGGATGGAATGATTCCTACAGTAGTTAATGGAATTAGCCATTTTTTGTGAGATTAAATAAAAGAGGATATATAAAGTTCTTCCTGACACTACTTAACACCCAATACCTATGATGGACCTTTCGGTTTTTGTGGTGTACCCTTGAATAAAAAATAAAAAGGCACTGTAGTTTACTAGGAAGGGCCACACATGGGAGTTGAGTAACCTGTTGCCCACTACGAGTGCTGGCAAACTATGTCAACTCCTGAAGTCTTACTCTTCCAATAAATTCAATGCAGGCATAACGTTTCCTTTGTGTCTTATGGGATAGTTAGTAGGTTAAGATATTACAAGTGAAGGTCCTTTTATAATTTAAAAATGTTTTTCATATATGTGATATGATTCTCAGGCTTTGCCTGTTAGTTTTTTTGTTTAGGTAATCTTTTTTTTTTTTTAATTTTACTTTGCTATGTGTTCCACTTTTCCCAAATGAACTGTTTCTACATGCAAGTCTTTGAAGCAGGTCCTTAAAAATAAATATTTATAGATTTTTAAAACTTTACCTAGCTCAGAAAAAATTTTAAACATTTAAAAAAGTTAATAGAAAAGCTGTAAAAAAAAAAAAAACAGCCTAGATTGAATGAAGTGGAAAAAAAGAAAAAATATATAATATTCTTATGGTAATTTTTTTAAATAATTACTTTATTGTTTTTCAATTACAGTTCTCTGCATCCTCTCCCCTCCTCTCCCCACCCCCCCAACCCCACCTCCCTTCCCTGCCTCCCTCCTCCCCCTTGGTTCTGTCCATGTGTCCTCCACAGTGGTTCCTGAAAACCCTTCTCCCCATTGCCCCTCCCCCCTCCCCTCTGGCTAATGTTAAATTGTTCTTAATTTCAATGTCTCTGCTTATGTTTTGCTTCTTATGGTAATTTATAAAAATAAGTTTATGACATGTTCTATAGTATTTATAGAAATATATTTCCTTATTATGCATATTATATATTTCATATGTTGGAACATTGACTTCATTATACCCATGGCACCATTAATGTTTATATATGGAAGAAATACTCTGGAGATAGTTATGCTCCAAGAGACTTCGTTCTGGTTGTAAAAGTAAAATACACAACCACAAAAGAACATGCTTATTTGAGGTATAGTCCCACTTGAATTCAGAATACTTCACAGTTAACTATAGACAGACTAAACTGCTGTGTAAATACCAGAAGCAAAGCTGCAGGTACAGCACTCCTTCAGACCGTCTATCAGAAACGTTAAATGTCATAGTGCATAATTTATCAATGCTAATAGCCCTCGGTACAGATCTGAGGGAATCATACAGCCAAACTATTTATCACATCACAATATATAAAATGTACTTTAATTAATAAATGGGCAATCTATTGCCGTCATGGATGCAACTGATCAATCCTTTTCTAAACTTCTGTCTTCGGTTTGGGTATTTTTAATGGGTTTTAATGGGTTTTTCTGTACATTTGCACAGCCAAGTTTATGCACTTACTTCTTGGAAGAGTTTCTGTGCTTTGTGGCATATTTTCACAGCCTCTTTGGTACTTTTCCACAGCAATAAGAGCATGAAAATAATCATGCCTCTTGGTATTTTAAAATGGCATTCATTACTCTTGAGCTGACCTCAGTGGCGCTAACCTATCTGAAAGTCATAAAATTAGTATAATGCAGTTTCCATCAATATACTGAGTCTATAAAGACTCAAGTTAATAGTTTACATGTGCAAAAATATTTTTAAGTACAGTGGCTCACTATACTCATGAAAAATGAAGCAAGCAAATAGAACAGGAAAATAGTTTTATACAAATGTTACAAAAGCATCTAAGATATTACTTAACCTATTAAGGCAACTACTGAATTCAATTGTCTATTTACATTTGGCATCAAATCAAATTTAGTAAATTTAATGATACCGACTGATTGCCTCTTCCAGTTTTACAAATAGGGTATGTGTTTTCTAGAAGTTTGACTTAAAATGATAAACAGTTTCATTGGCAAATAAATGATTTTGAAGTTATTGATGGTGTCAATACTTTACACTTGGACATTCACACATAGTCCTATTCGTAAATTAAAAAAAAAAAGAGTTAAAATAAACAAAAAAACCTTACTGTGATTTTTAAATATTCCTAGTATTCTCTAAAACATGTTGTTTTGTCTTGGGATTTATGCAGTTTTGTAAAAATTATCTTAAACATTTCCTCTTATGTATACCATAGGTTTTATTAAAAGACTGAGTAATGAAATAGCAAGACTCTTTCACTCATACATAATCTCATTATAATAATCACTTGGTCTCATAAAGAGATTACTCCTTCTCCTGATTCCCTATCATGTTTTATGCTTTAATACTCCAATTTTCAAATCCAAATACCAAGGAAGACAGAACATCTTACAATGAGCTACTTTTCCAGATTAATGCACCTGAGCGACATTTTTCCTTATTTAATATCCCTTACTCATTTCCTCTCCTGTTATAGGGATAGCACAGCTGTTTATCTGGCAATTATCTTTGAATCTATTAGTGAAAATGTCTAAATTAATCATACAAAGACAAGTGCATCACAGAGTGCCTGTGCCGTCAATTCAGGGCCTCGTGTTCTTTCTGTCATTTTTGCTGGTTCCACATGGCCGTGTTGGTGTCTCGATTCTGCAAACTGTAAATTTGTGTCAAGTAGAGAAACCCCATATAGATTCATTAGGGCCTACTACTTAGTTCTAGTAAGCATCTCATTTATTCTAACAATTCAAGTGCTCTTAATTTTACAAACATAATACTTCTAAACAGTCAACAAGAAGGTGTATCTGGGAACTGAGGCCAATGATCATGCATCATTGACTTATGTAACATGTCCAAAAGTTTGACAGATTCGATATTTGAGCCAATGATAGGGAAAGAGGTTTTACTCAATGTGATAAACATTTGCTGGTGCCTCTGTAGTCTATGTGCCATGGGCAATCTGAAGATGAGGGAGGAAGATTAAGCACGCAAACTGACCATTAGAGATTGAAATGAAAAGCAGGTTGCAGAGTGTCCTAGAATATAGGTGGACACCAGGTTGCGTCTCTAATCCATCCATTCAATGAAGGGGCATTAGAAAAGATAAGACGAAACTTAAATGGCATAGCTTTCTAAAAATATTTACCCTCAGGGAGTTCAGAGCCTGCTAGGGGTGACAGGAATACATGGTATAAACTGTAAATATAAGTGATATTTTTGTGACAATCAAAGTGCTATGAGGGGCCCTTTTCAATGCCTGGCCAAGACTGATTGATAGAGGACATTCAATCTTCTAATGTGATTGATGAGGTCATATGCAGATTAACATGAAGGGAAAAAATACAGCATAACTCAGTAGCTTTCCCCCAGGATGGGGAACCCTAGTGCCCCTCCCAGCACTCAGAGAAAGGGAAGGAAATAAGCACTTCACACGTTCTTAGTCACATCTCACCAACAAAAATTAGGATCGAGTGACCTTTCAGAGTCGAAAACGTTTCTCTAGGCTCAATCCTTAGCTGGTGTGAGTTGAGAAATGGTCCTTATCTGTTGCATGTATTCAGGATTTCAAATGTTACAGAAAAAGTGGAAGAAACCCAAGCATTCACGGTTTTGCACATAGTATCCTGATACACTATTTTTGCACCTCATATTCCATTTATAACCACTTTGTTTCTACGAAGAACTGACTTGTAAAGGTAGTTGTGCCTGTATTGGTAGTGGTTAAGAGCAGCTTAGAACAACACCTGGATGACAAAGTGGTTTTACGCCCACACTGAAGGGACAGTGCCTGTGTGGAGCCCTACGTCGAGAAGGATTCTGAGGACATGTGCTGTAACCTAGTAGCAAAAAACGTGGAAGGAGAGAGTAGCAGTACGAGGGCCCCATATTTTCCAACTCTCAGCATTAAACCGTGAGTGAAAACTTGACTCCAGCATACTTCATTTCCAAACTATCTGGATTCTGCCACTTACTTGTTGTATCTGTTTGAGGAATTTGCTTAACCGAATTAAACCATGGCTTCTTTCCCTGTGAAATAGGACTAATAACTGTACTTCCTGCATATACGGTTACAGTAATATTACATGAGATAACATAGGTAAAGTGCTCACTACAGTGCTTAGCACACATAATCACCCTGTCAATATTAACTTGTTACGTGGTTGAATGAGACACTGTTTACAAAGAGTTAACATAATGTAAAGCAAAATCATCAATTTTATTAGTGCAGAAATTTTAAAGAGCAAAATGAACATTCTTCTCCTAAGGAAACACTTTGAGGTAAAAGTGCATTGGTATAATAGTCATTCACTCACTCATTGACTCATTCAGGCTACAAATATTTATTGAGCATCTACTATATCCATTTATTCTAAACACTGTGAGTGAAATAGTCTGACCAAACTTTTGCCCTGTGGTGCTTCTGTTTTCACAGACGACTAGTCCCACAATTCAAACCCACCTACAGGTAAGCAGTGCCATTCCAACGCAGAAAAGCAGAAGTACTGTTCTGTAATTACCCTCATGCTGCCTTTGATTTTATGAACCTTTCAATCCTGCCTCTCCAAAGATATTTTCAAAACAGAAATGAGTGTCAACTTTCTGAAACTCACCCCTCCACGTGAATCACTAGGTTCTTTGATCAGAGAAAGAGTGAGACTTCTCATCTCTCCACTCCTCCAGGGGGTCCTGGGGAGCCACACAAACTGTCCTGCAACTTAAGGAGCAACAGGAGGGAGTTGTTGAAGGAGGTGTTTAGGAGTTTCACGTATAAGTCTTTCTTTCTGATAGACAATTCTAACGGCTGCTAGAACTGTGGTTTTTCTAGTGGCTTCAATGCTTATTAATCCATTTGAAAAGGGAAATTAGGGCATTGTTTTGTGTTGTTTTTTTTTTTTTTTCCACCTCTAAGTGTACCTGATTTAGATAACCATTAGATGCCTGGTTTTCTAAGAAACAAAATAATGAGATAGAACTGTATTATACACGCAGCTTTGCACTGAATTCCTTCAGGCAACTGTGCATCCTCATCTTGTATACAGTGGAGGACAAGATGCTTCGGAACCTGCACTGTAAATACACTTTAAAAAGAAATTATGTTCACTAAACAAAGGCTATCCTAGTTTTAAACTCTCCCATTTTGCTACTAGCAAAATAGCTGTTTTGATTTTCTCTTATTTGAAAAGGACCACTTCAGAAGTAATCTTTATAGATGCTGTTTCCCCACAAGTGATTATAACCAAGTTTTGATATTGATTTTGTAAGCTCTATTTATTAAGAAGTATTATTTAAATTCTATCAACAGAAAAATAATAGATGTTAAAATTTATTATGTACTGTTTGTAAAAGAAGAAATTCAATTACTACAGAATAAAATCAGGTACACAGCAGAAAAGATACATTTGAGTATGTTTCTAATAAAATTATAAATGCTTATATTATTAACTTCAAAGTGTGGATTAAGGCTACTAGATGAGCCCCAAGTTGTAAATCAATATCAATTAAAAATAATCATGATCTGTCAACTAAACCAAAGTCTGTGTTGCTGAAAAAGGGTTCGCCCTAGTGACAGATTATTGCTACAACCTCTCACGCCATTGGGTGATGTTTACCATATGTCCCATGATTGATAGTCAAATTTAATGAGTTCTTACAAGCAATTAAATAATCAAGAGTTCCTGCTGTTACATGGCATAGCTTGATAGAACAGTGACAAATGAGAGAATATCTACAACCTAATCAAAGGGACATATTTCCTTGGGAACAAAATAATATTATCCACCAGTGCAATCAAAGGACAAAAGAACATAGAAAGGACACAAACAGAATGAGATATATTATGTCCTCTTTTCATTATTCTGACTGCTCAGTTTCCATTTATTGAACCCTATTAAATCAAAGAACATTAGGCTTGTTAAATGTTTTGCTTATATATTGTTGGATGATGTCTGTGTGCATATATATATATATATATGTATATATACATATATATATGCAAAATACAGCAAGAATAAAGACTATTGAGCCTGCCAAAAAGTGCAGGGCTGCCTTAGGTGGCTTTCCTCCGGGTTTCAATGTTAAATGTTATTCTGCTGGACCCCTGGCGTTCACCCCAGGTAAATGTAACATAATTTTGTTTTTGTCAGTTCATCTATAGGTATAAAGTTACAAAAAAGGGATTCATTGCCTTTGAGATGTCTCTACTAAGTATTATTTCTCCACAGTAATTTCCTATAAATTTCAAATAAAATGTCTCCGTTGTGAATGATATTTCATAATATGACTGTTTTATTTACCATATTATTAGCAAAGTAGAGGGTTTCTGGTTTATTAAATTCTGATGAACTATGAACTTTTAAATCCACTCATAATATACCAAGTCATCTATATTTTATAGTCCCCATGCTTGTTCTGCTAAAATTTAAGTAAATAAGTACAATAAGAATACTAACAAATATTTATTATAGATTCTATGCTGGTATGGTATATTTGCTTATTTTATTAAGAAAGTTGCCCTCACTGGAGTGGCTCAGTGGATTGAGTGCTGGCCTGCAAACCAAAGGGTCGCTGGTTCGCTTCCTAGTCAGCGATGCCTGGGTTGTGGGCCAGGTCCCCAGGAGGGGACACGTGAGAGGCAACCACACATTGATGCTTCTCTCCCTCTCTTTCTCCCTCCCTTCCCCTCTCTAAAAAACAAAATAAAATAAATTAAATAAAAAAGCCACCACATGTATTACCTTCCCTTTTTAGCAGATTGACTCATGGTTTTTAAAGGAGGTCAAGTAAAAGCCTTAATCTGTCCAAAGGCAGAGTTAGAATTCAAATCTTTGCACTCTCAATGTAGCTTCATGGTAAAGACAAATGTCCTGGAATCAGATGTGCCTGCAGTTCAATCTGGCTTTGTCACTAACTGGTTGTTTGACTTGGGGCAATTCATTTACACTCTCTGAACCTCAGGTTTGTGTTCAGCCAAAAAGGGGTTAAGAGGACTCCTATAGCATATGTAGCAAATTATTTCATCAGTAAGTATTATTGCTGATGAATTTATTCAAACATGTAATGGACGTTTAATATGGATCAGGATCTATTTGATGCAGTTGCAGCCCTCAAGAAAGTCTCAGTTTGCCCTGGCTGGGCAACTCAGTTGGTTTGTGGGTTCAATCCCCGATTAAGACACACAGAAGAAGCAACCAATGAATGCATAAATAAGTGGAGCAACAAATCAATGTTTCTCTCTCTCTGTCTGTCTCTCCCTCCCCCTCTTTCTCTCAAATCAGTTTTTTAAAAATATTTTTTAAAAAGAAAGTCACCATTTAAATAAGCAAATCCATGAATAAATATCAGATTAGAATACAGATTGCCTATTTGTATTCCGTGATTAGAGTAGGCCCAGAACAGCCTGAATAATAATAATAATAATAGTAATAATAACAGAAAGCAAAACAAATACAAGAAGCATAACAAGTCTGCATTGCAGGTAGGAATCTTAAGATGGGACCACCTGGAAAAGCTGAATCTTAGAGAATCTACAAACATGAGCCAGAAAGGGTAACATAGTGTCGGTTCATGCAAAAGAAATGAAAAGACCTAAAAGGTAAGTCAGAGAGTGATTCAGAAACCTGAACATGGTTTGACTACAGCTCAGGACTACTCTCTGGCAGTAGTGAATGCTTGAACTGAAGAAGTAAGCAAAAAACAAATCATGTAAAGAAATGGCACGTTGTTTGGTTTTCATCCTGAGGGGTACGAGAAGCAATTAAAGAATGTTAAGCACTAGAGCAAAGAGGAAGTTTAGTAGGGAGTCATCCAACTAGAAATGTGTGATAGTAACCCCAGCTAGCATGGACAGTGACCCATGTACTCATAGTAGTAAAGGGGATGGAGAGAGCTAGATAGATTAATTTTTTTATATCATCCCTTCTCCATGAAGATTGGACATTGAAGGTGAAGGCTAATGGTATGTTTAAAACACAGGAGAGACATATTCTGGGGAGGAAGAAAAATTACTCAACCTTAAAGATGTTGAATTCCTGTAAAACATCCAGGTAGGAATGGAGAGTGTGCCCTTAGATTCATGGGTCCATAGCTCAGTAGAGTGACCTGGGCATGAGACCTATTTTTGGACATTGAGCATGTAGATGGCCGTTGGAGGTGTGAGTAGCTAAGATTTTAATAGCAAATAAAAGTGAGAAGACAAGATGGTCAAGGATAGAACTCCAAACAATATTTTAGTGGCAGTACCCACATAAAAGATACCTGCTTAAAAGATGGATAAGGCGTCACCAACAGATAAAAGCAGAGTCTACAGAGATTGGTTTCCTAGAAGTCAGGGCGATAGTGAATCTCAAAAGCAGAAAACTTTTGGCATTGTCACAAAAATGGCAGAAGGAACATGGAAGAGGACGTTCTACTGTATCATATGTTATGAAACACCTTAGATTCTTTTGGCCTCGGCTCTTCCTTGGGCATTTGGCCATCTGTACCTGTCCCAGGCAGTAGGAATATCCTGTTTTCTACAAGACCACTGAGCACCTTTTTGCTGGCAAAAACCTTGGGGCTTCCTTCCCTGTTGACAATGAGTCATGGGACATCAAATCCTGCAATGTTCCCACGTGCACAATTAGGAAGTGCATGGGAATTTGATGCCTTGGGGGACTTACCTTTGACCTGTGGGGGAAAGGAGCTGGTGAATATATTCTTTTCTCTTCCTCTTCTTGATGGACTGCTCTAAAGAGCAGTCATTTATAAGATGTCCCATGAGACAATCCCAGGAGATTGAGCAATTCGTGCTTAATACCCAAGTGCTGGCAAGTTGAGAACACATCTGACTGGCTCTCCCTCCTTCTCGGCCACACTTTGATCCCTTGGTTTCTGCTCCCTGGGCTGCATTCCTCAATGAAAAAGCAGTACTTTTTCTTTTGCTTCAGACTCTGCTTTCAGAGGAAAAAAGGCTAAGAGAAATCTATGTTACTGTTGTCATCAGAAACATCCATTTTAAGTGTAGGTGTGCCGTGCCCTGAAATGAAAATGATTTGTTGTTGTATTTAGCCTAGCGTCTAGGATCCTATCATTAAAAACAGAAATTGGTGACTAGATTACCATGGAACAAGCAATACAAACTGCAATTAGAAAATAAATAATGAAAATATTAGAGTAAGTTGAAAAGCAAGAAAAACTAATGTCACATTTCAAGAGAGTTCAAAATAAATATTCTGTTGTTTGAATATGATAAAGGAGATAGGCAGAAATGAATTCGGGGACAATTTGGAAATGTTGAAGTTAAGGTTTCCCCAAGAAGTAGAGGTAGATAGCTCAGTCCAATTGACTTGATTGTCCAGCTCTATACTAATGATTCCCAAAGTGTGGTAGCCGGGTGAGCAGCATCAGCATCGCCTGGGAACCTCATAGAAGAGCATATTCCACATCCTACACCCAGACTATTGAATAAAAATTTCTGAGGGTAGAATGTAAAAATATGTATTTTAACAAGCCCTTTAGTGATTTCATACATGCTAAATATTGAGAGCCACTGCTATAAATGAGAATAATCCATTTCATTTGGGGTAAAAAGTAACTTTATTAAACAATAATAAGCCACTTCCTCCATGAAGTATTCCATGATTTCCCAAAAATGGAAATAACATTATCTGTCTCTGAATTTATAGATCCTTTACATATCCACATTTTCTTTATATCATTAAAACAAGGATAACATTTTGGGACAATTTGATAAAATATCTGAGAAATCTGAGTAGCCACTGTGAATCCTATCCTATCCATTCCCAAAAGGAACCTGGGCAACTAAAGATATCTTTTGTAATGGTCACCTAGCAGAGTACAATAACGATGAGAAAGACGACAGAATGCTCTTTTTAGAAACAGGCAGTCTAATTTTGGTGCAGAAACTATGCCTAAGTGATGCTGGAAAATTGTACAATTGGACGCACAAAGAGTGATGAGTAGATGCAATTTACTCTGACTATTAAAATGCCTCAGACAAAGGTTCTACCCTGAATGCTACTGGTCATATTGAATCAATAAGGAAGAGAGGGGATGTCTGGTTATAGTAGGAAGCAAATGTTAAAGCCATCAACTTGCCATTAGGTATGTGTAAGTTTCCTATTTTGCTGGTCATCTATATCAGAGTTTCAATTCTGGACTAATTATGCTAGTTTTAATTGATAGCTCCCTAAGGAATTAAAGTATGTTTCAATATTTACTAAACCAAATGTCTTTAAACCTTTTAAGTAGGGAAACGACCTTTCCTCTACCTTCCCTTGTTTTTCTTAAAATGAAAATTTACCCAGAATCACTCTATGTAAAAACAAAATAAAAGCATATTTGTTCTGCTCTCTGCTTTAGTTACCAGCAGGATCACTTCTCTTTCAGGATTTTCAGGGTTAACCTGGCAATGAAATATGTACTGCAGGCACTGAGTTCAGTTCTCAGAAGCCTAGGGGCTAGAATTTGAGCATCCCTTCATTGAATAATTTTATGAATGTATAAAACTTGAATGTTATCAATATGCAAATATAGATGTCATCCTTATATAATTCAGATAATTCACTATAAACTAAAGCAAATTCTCCCAACATTATCGGGTTTGTGTCAGACAAACACCCATTAATAGTGTGCTGTGGTTAATCACAGTGTGTATTATAAAACATATTTTCAAATTACATGTGATATTTTTTCATATAATTTATGAAAATATTCTACTATATTGGAACCCTTGGACTGCCAGAAGTAGTAGAGAGTAGACTAGCTTGTTCTAGTTAAACGCATGCTTTCTTAAATGACTCAGATTCTATCTTAACTGTCAAGAGATAACAGTTCTTTCTTCAAGAGTGGTTCTTTCTTTTAAAAAATGGGAAGGGTAGTCAAGGGATATGTATAAAGGGCACATGGACAAAGCCAAAGGGGGTTAGGATCAAGAGCGGGAGGCATGGATGAGTGGGGCGGGGCAGAGTGGTGAGGGAAAATGGAGATGACTGTTCTTGAGCAACAATAGAAAAAAAAAAGACATAATGGGTCTGTACACAAATCCAGGAGTTCTAGATGATGCAATTCAAAAGGAGAAATTAATTAAACCTATGAAATACCTGAATATACAGTATGGAAAAAATTTAATAGAGAGTGGGCAGACTAAATTGTCTATTCATCTGAAGACATTGCCCATGTACGTTTAGAGAAAAGTAGTTAATGTAAAGAGCAGTACAAAGAGATCAACAGCCGGCACTAAAATATTATTGTCTTTATACAGGATAAACGAAAGGTAAAAATACTGAAGTTCAGGAGCATTAAAATCTTTGAATCTCTCAGAATCAATAAGTTCACAAAAATTACGCACCTCATTAGATTCTACACAGATTGCAAAGCTAGCTATAATGTAAAAACAGGCAGACAGTCTGTCTCAATATTATTACAGGAAGGGTTGGTTAAATTAATAGCTTCTCATTGATTAAAAAATCTTGCATTTTACATGTTCTTAAGTTGGTTCCCACCATTACCTTTCAATAACATAATGAGTCTTTGGAGAAATGTGGTTATATTGAACTACTGAAATACAAAGGTAGGCAAAAGAAAATGTTTACAATATCCTATCATTGTTTCCTGTTATAAAATGCTATCTACCTGAAAAAGAAAAGATATTTGCTTCTGTATTCTTTCAGCGATTTTTATGCTTAAAATCTCCTGCTAAAAATGTAATTAGTCAGTAATGATAACTAAGCATAAAACATTATTACTCCATCAAAATATTCCTAAACAGTATCTGACATTGCATGTGATGATGCCACCGGACCCTGTCCATCTGCAATCCCTGTACAGTAGGAAATGCTTGCTCACCAGATTACAACTTCATTTTTCACATATTCATTCAGTTAGTTTCCACTTCTGCTCATTTAACAAAACACGGCACTTATATGACTCAGAACTATTTTATTAAATGTGTGAATTCTTATTCAACTTACATGTTGACTTCTACCCAGTGGAAGCCCAAACTCTTTTTAATTTATATAAGCCCTCATTCTTAATGTATTTTGCTTCTTCCCTGGAAGGTTCCAATAGATAATTTACCCTGGGTATTGTACAGGGTAGAGAAACATATATATTTATTATGTAGAATCATTTGCTAAAATCATTTGTGTTTCAGAAGGTTTCTTAAATTAGAATTTAGTTGATATTGTTATTAGTACCATTGGTCTCATTTTTTTACATTTCATTTATTCAATATATCTTCAGCTACATGTGTTACCATCTCAAAATCCATTTGTTGGTTCCAAAGCAATATTAAACTATACCTATATTTGATACTTCTGTATAATTTGTTTAAATGCCTTTTAATATATATTATAAATGAACATATTAATTTCAATATTATAATTACTATAACTGTATTATTGATATATAATTATATATTTTATATATATGTTCATATGCATGTATTTAAACTCATTAAGAATAATTGAAAAAACAAACCTTTAAGTTGAAATACATTTCAAGTAAAGCACAATGTGTTTCTTAGTCAATAATAAAATGCAGTTTTAAACGACTCATATATGCATAAAGTTATGCAATGCCACACGACATTATATCCTAATGTAGTTTGTAATATTAAAGGGTGGCAATGCCAGTAAATGGAAAGAATTTAGTTGTTTTGAGTTTAGCTTGCTTATTTTTACATAAAATTGTTACACATTTTGAAGTGTATTTTAGAATTATAAAAGCTACAATTATATTTTCAAAATATTCACTTGCACAATGTCTCTATACTTATCCCACAAGTATAAGATATTAAATGTTCACATTTCTTAATTTAGTAAGAAAAAAACCTGTCACCCTCTCTTATTTCCCAGCTAAAGGGAGAAGTACTTTATATAAACAGGATGCCCTCTAATCGAGTCCCCAGGGCTTTACTGAGGTTGTCCACGTCTCACATGTCAGTGCTTCCACATGTCGGACAGAGGAACACTCGCTCACGTTTACATAACGTTTGAGGGTTACGTAAGAATAGTCATAGTGCAACCCAGTCACATTTGGGTTTAATGGCAATCATCACAGCTTTTTGGAGGATAGAGCATATGTCCCATCCTTAATAAATCAATATTAAGAGTAGCTCCTAACAGGCAAATTGTCCTATAGGTTCTGTGAAAAACACTCTTGCCCTATCTACATACACTCATTCACAAAACAACGTACAAACAAATACCAAGCCCCATCCCACACTAATGGCCTCAGTCAAAGAAACAAAAGATACGGTGACTTTCATGAAAGGAGCTGGGAGTAGGGAGGGGGTTAAGTAAAAATTATATCAGAACCAAAACAAAAAAAGTCATGCAACAATAAATTATCTTTTTTTGTCATGATATAGGATATGCATTTGGGGAGCAAGGTAGATACCATGGAAGTAAGAAATAAAAGAGAAAGAAAAAAAAGACCATAGGTAGAAAAGGTTTGAGGCAAATTATAGTTGGCCATCTTTGTTATTAGTATTCTAAATTGCATAAGTCAGATTTCGATATTTCTGGCTCATCCCTGGCTTCCCTCCAACAGGGAAAAATTTGTAATAATGACTATGCCCTCTTTCCCAAGACTCAAGAACGTACATTGATAAGCCTTAGGCAAAAAACATATATATCATGCCACAGATAATATGGAACTGGAAATATGACGTCTGCTTTCTAGTTACACGTCAGACACAGTAGAGATACCACTTAACAAGGCCCCTTTTCCCTCTAGAGTTGACATTTCTCAAGAAGGATTTGGAAGTTTCTTACAACCTAGAACTTTTATAAATCTATGCATCAGTTAGTGTAATCTTTCAGATATCAATTTTCAGGTTGGGAGACAACAATGGCTTTCATATGAGATTCCCTGGTGCCCTTGAAGTCACATCCTTATTGTGACTGGCTCACAAGCTCAGCACACACATCAGATTATCAAGAAACACAGAACCAACCGTATCATAAAGTGAAAAAGAAAATGCAGAAGAAAAATAGTTCTGATTTTTCTCAGTGATAGAAATTAATCAAGGCCTACTCAGTGTTAGTTGAAAACTTGGAATTCATTTATCTTTTTTTCTTAATTTTATTTTTCAGTTAAAGTTTACATTCAGAATTATTTTGTACTAGTTTCAGACATACAGCATAGTGGCTCAGCAATCATAGACTCTACAATGTGGTCTCCCTTCCATATTGGAATTCATGTTTCAAAAGAAAATAGAAGAAATTGCTGACATCAGTATATGAATAAGTGATAACAATACTAACTATGATTTGTTAAGCATTTTTTGTGTGACATTGTACTGTTTTACATGAATGATCTTATTAAATTCTGAGAAAACACTCCAGGGTATCTCACTCAAATAAGTTGTCCTTTTTTTGGATGAGGAAACTACAGTTTGGGAGATTTAAGTAGCTTGCCAAAGAATATGTTTCTGGTAAAGAGTAAAGTCACAGCAGAAACTCAGGTCAGGTGATTCCAGAAACTGTGCTCTTAACAGTCACTTATTTCCTTAAAAAAAAAAAAGTGTTTTGGATAGAATTTTGGCTTTGTCACAGTGAATAGAAAAGGAGATGTGAAATGGAAAGAAGATATTTTCTCAGGCGTTTTATGGACAGATCACCAAATTCCTTGGAATCGGGTCAAAACACTGCTCAGGCAATGATGTGTTTATCAGGATCTTCAGAAGCCCCACCTTTGTGCCACCTTTTCTCACATTGATTCCACTTGTGCTATCGCTCCTATAGCACGGAAAACCATTTATTGTATGACTAGAAACATTGCTTTAAATGCAAGGGCTCCAGGACGTATAATACATGGAATTAAATATCCCTTTTTTATGAATGGCAGGAGGGCCACTTTCTAGGGAGTAAATTAAGAAGGACAATGCAGAGCAAAGAGTGAACACAGAGAGAGAAGGCTCTATGCCACAACAGGGGAACTCAAATGTGAACGGAAGAAGCCAGGTGTGCCCAAGACCAACTCAATATGGCTTGTAATTGAGCTCAGGGACAATCTAGTAAAGAACAATTGCATTAGGAGAATCAAATTCAAAAGCAAAGCCGGTAAGAACTACATGTGTGTTTTTTGGAAGTGTGATTATACATACCTTGGGAATAGTTGTGTTGCATGGTTATCCAGACATGAGCAAGAAAAGAACACCATGTGAGCTTTAGATGTGCAGCCACTTGTGATTTATTTCAAAAAGAGCTTGCCAGAAAAAAATTGTCATATTCTCTGGCTTGCTTTTGCAGTTATACCAGTCAGAAGGCCAAGGATAAAGACCATTTAAATATTATTTAGAAATGAAATAGCTACTAAAATGGATATAGTTGTATGTTAAAGAGACACTAAGCCATTTTGAGTCAACTCAGTTAGCTCTGGGGCAAGAATAAATGAATACAAATGTGAGACAATATTCTGGTAGATACAGTATTTTCACGGAGTCTTGTGTCTGAAAATACAGAAAGGCCACTGAGGATAGAGTGAACTGTCAATTCCCTGTCCTATATGTATGCCTAAGTAGTATTTAAGTTGCCTGATACTTGGATGCATCAAATAAAAGATAACATCTTCGGGTCAAAGAAAAGCATGTGGCATTTAATTGCTCAACACAAATGAGAATGAATACAAAAAGAAAACGGTTAAAGCAGCAGGCTTAATCAAAATAGTCTGCAACCTTGCAGAGAGATAAAGTCAGAGAGTTCAGAAATGAATGGGTTTGCCCATTCAATTTAATAAAATAGATTAGAGAAGCAGGAAGAGGTGGTGGGGGAAGACTACAGATGACTACGACTCCGATGCACAAAAAGTGGCATATACAAGAACAAAGAAAATAAAAGCACAATTGATCACTGAAAGGGTTCTAGTTAAAGAAGAGCAATAAAAGTTTAAAGAGACTGTAATAAATGTGCTCAGATAAATTTCTAATTCCCGAAGTCACATCTTCAAAATCTGAGGAGTCTTCTTCCTCTTTGCCACACCATGCAGTGGGCAGCATACGTGTTACATGTTATGTCTACTAAATACTAACACCAAGAGATTTCTCAACATATAGATGACATTCCCTGGATAAATAATTGTGAAAATAATGCATTGGCCAAGCTCGCTTTGGAGATTTACATTACAAATATAATTAATTGGTAAAATTGTTGAAAATCTGCTTTAATCCAGGATTTCCCAAGTGAATTTGGTCCAAGTCCCCATTGTGAAACATCTACAAAGATCTCCAAAATTATTAAGAAGGCTTAATAGTGCTAGGCTAGGAAAGTATATTAAAAGATACCCTAATTGATCTGTTCTTTTGAGAAAGCAATTTATTTATTTATTCATTCACTCATTCATTTATTTATTTATTATGGCCAGTGTTATGCACTCATCCCTTTTTTCTTTTTTCCTTTTTATTGAATTTATTGGGGTGACACTGGTTGAGCAAACAGTTTTTAAAAAGTCAAAATGGGACTTAACGTCCAGGTCATGGTCAAACGTCCAGGTCAAACGTTTCCTGCCATAATTATCCAGGACACTAGAAAGTTCCCATCTTTCAGACTACACAAAAGGCAGTGTAAGAATTTGATACTCAGAAAAGGAAAACAAATGGTGCGAACCATATGCTGACCCCCGCTTTACGCCTGGCGGTAATTTCTAAACTGTCTAAAACCTAGAACCATAACAGATCATAGTACTCTTGAGACACATACCAGGAGTTCAGGAGGTATAAGTGGTAATTTCGGCAGGATGATCTAGAATTTTAAGGGCAGAATACCAGAGAGGGCACAACAAAACAGAGAAAAATTCTAGAAATCCTCATGAGGCTCCTTAAATTTCTGGCCAAATACCAGAATGGGCATGCATAGGGCACATTTCTATGGTACTGAGCAAACACTCAACTTTTGTGGAAAGGACAATTACTGAGGAGCTTCGAGGCACCCAGTTTCCAGAGGACACTTATGTATCATTTATGTTTTTACCATCGAGAATCAAGAGACTTGGTTGACTATAAGGGGCAATCTACACATGCATATATGTGGGTTGGTATATATATATACACATATACATATCTGCTTCATCTGTCAGTTGAAAGGACCTGGAAGTAATGACACCCAAGGAAAAAGAGAGCATACTCAGTGCCCAGACCTTGACTTCCATTATTATGCTCTAATAAAAGAAACCAGGACTTACTGGAGAAACAGCTGATTCTAGGGTAGAGTAGGAAATATACAAAATTAGCCTGGAGGGTCAGAACGTAAAAAAAGTACTCCCTCCAAAATATAAATAACAAAAATCAGAACCACAGTTGTGGGGCTATGTCAAACAAACACCGGAACCAACAGAAAGAGCTCTCAGTGTCCAAAGGCAGGGCAATTTAGCAACAAAATAAGCGAAATAGTATTAGATTCTAGCTCAAAGCATGGAATAAGTATCAATGAGTCTATAATGGTGTAAATACACTATTTGAGTAAATAACAAATATTGAATAAATATATGGGCAGATTAAACAAATTTTCTTTGCAGAATTTCATACAATCCACCACCAAGGAGGTGAAGGATAACTCCCCACTTCTTTAGTTTGAGCTGCACATAATGTCTTCCTTCTAAAGAGTAAAGTATGTAAAGGAAGGGAAAATAAGAGCTTCCCACAGGATAAACCTGCCAGCACACCTTACCTGTGGTGGTTGAGGTCTTACATCGACAGACGTAAGTTATGTTGACATGACGTGATGAGAAGTTCACTTTATCTCTGGGAAAAAGTCCCCCAATAACACATTACCTCCTTCTAATCATAATAAAAACATTAGAAACTTTACAACTAATGCTTATTGTGACAAATGCACCATGTTAACATAAGATGCTGACAATGGGGGAACTGGATTTGAGTTATACAGGAACCTTATTCTATCATCACAATACTTCTGGAATTCTAGAACTGTTCTATGATTAAAAACTTATTAGAAATTATAACAATATATTGTTGGATTTATAAATATGTAGAAATAAAATGCATGACAGACATAGCAAGTATAAAAGGAGGAAAATAGAAATATGCTATCGTTATGTTCTCATATTAAAATGAAGTGGTTTTTTTACCATTATTTTTTAGAAAACTAAACTGATTGAAAACAGACAAAAACAAAAGAAATGAAAAGTAAAAAAGACCATATGGTTCCAAAAGAAAACAATAGTAATATGATAGTTTGAAGCAGGCACATCAATGATTACATTATGTTCACAGGATCTAAACAATTGAATAAAAGCTAAAGATTTTCTTCATTTTTCCAGTTTTGTTGAGATGTATTTGACGTATAACTCTGTAAGTTTAAGATATACAATGTAACGTTTTGATATATGTATATATTTTGAATTGGTTACCACAATAAGTTTAGTTAAGTTCCATCATCTTACATAGTTAAATTTTTTCATAATAATGAGAACTTTTCAGATCTACTTTCATAACAACTTTCAAACACGAGTACAAAAAAGCATGTTAGCTATTGTCATTATGCTGTACTTTGCCTTCCCAGAACTAATTTATCTTACATCAGAAAGTTTGTGCCTTTTGATAACTTTCACCCAATTTTGACCAACCTGCTACAACCTCAGCCAGCCACATATCTGATTTCTGTGTTTATGAGTTTAGTTTTTTTAGATTTCACATACACTGTATTTTTCAGACTGTAAGATGCACCAGACCATAAGACGCACCTAGGTTTTAGAGGAGGAAAATAGGAAAAAAAAATTTTTTTAAAGATTTTATTTATTTATTTTTAGAGAGAGGAGAAGGGAGGGAGACAGAGAAGGAGAGAAACAGCAATGTATGGTTGCCTCTCACATGGCCCTCACCAGGGACCTGGCCCACAACCCAGGCATGTACCCTGACCAGGAATCGAACTGGGACCGTCTGGTTCCCAGCCCGTGCTCAATCCACTGAGCTACACCAGCCAGGGCAGAAAAAAAATTTTGAAGCAAAAAATGTGGTAAAATATTTTACCTGCTCCTGCCTCCCGTGACCCTGCTCCACCGCTGCCCCCTCCCCACAGTGAGCCAGGTAAGCTACATTTGGACTATAAGAAGCACCCCCATTTTCCTCCAAATTTGGGGGGGAAAGCGTCTTATAGTCCTAAAAAATACAATAAGTGAAATCACACAGTATTTGTCTTTCTCTCTCGAGTTACTTCACATAACATAATGCTCTCGAGGTCCATCCATGTTTTTACAATGGCAGGACTTCCTTATTTTTCATGGTAAATAAGTATTCCTGTGTGGGAGTGTGTGTGTGTAACATTTTCTTTATCCATTCATCCAGTGATGGACATTTGGGTTTCTTCCATGTCTCAGCTGTCGTAAAAAGTGACACAATGAAAATGTGGGTGCAGATAGCTGTTCGGGGTATTCATTTTGTTTCCTTCAGGTATATACACTACCCAAACATAGGATTGTTGGATCAAATGGTAGTTTTACTTTTAATTTTTTAAGATGCCTCCATACTGTTTTCCAGAGTCTGTACCATTTTCCATTTCCAACAACAATGCACAAATGTTCCCTTTTCTCCATATCCTCACCAGCATTTATTATTTCTTGTATCTTAGATGATAGCTATTCTAAAAGGCGTGAGGTAGTATGTCACTATTATTTCGAGTTGCATTTCCCTGATAACTAGAGATATTGAATGTTTTTTCATGTACTTGTTGGCCATCTTTATGTCTTTGGAAAAATGACTGTTCTGTTCTTCTGCCCATTTTTTAGTCAGGTTCTTGTTCTTTTTGTTTTTGAGTTCCTTATATATTTTGGATGCTAACACCTTATCTGATGTGTGGTTTTCAGATAATTTCTCTCACTCCACAGCTTGCTTTTTAATTTTTCTTTTGATGATTTCTTTTATTGTACAGAAGCTTTTTAATTTGATGTGATTGACATTTTTTGTGTTGATTTTGTTGCCTGTGCTTTAGGTGTCATATTCAGAAAACTCATTGCCAAGGCCGATGTCCAGAAGCTTTTTGCCTATGTTTTCATCTGTGAGGTTCAGTGTTTCAGTTCTTAAATTTAAGTCTTTAATCATTTTGAATTATTTTTTTGAGTAGTATAAGAGTCTAGTGTAATTCTTTTGGATGTGAATATTCAATTTTTTTCAGCACCATTCATTAAAAAGATTCTCTTTTCCCGTTGTATGTTCTTGGATCCCTTGTCTAATATTAGTTGTCCAGGTATGCATGGGTTTATGTCCAGGCTCTCACTTCTGTTCCTTTTGTCTATATATGGCAATTTTTATGCCAGTACCCTACTGTTTTGATTACTATAGGTTTGCAGTATAGTTTGAAATCAGGATATGTGTTGTTTCCAGCTTTGTTCTTTTTCAGGATTGCTTTGGTCATTTGTGGTCTCTTGTGGTCCCATACACATTTTAAGTTTTTTTTTCTATTTTTGTTAAAAATGCCATCAGAATCTCAATAGATAGTGCATTGAATCAACAGATGGCTTTGGGTAGTATGAATATTTTAACAATATTAAGTCTCAGTCTATGAACATGGGATGTCTGTCCATTAGTGTATTCAGTATCTTTCACGAGTGTCATAGTTTTCAGTGTAGAGATGTTTCCCCTCCTTCATTAAAATTATTCAAGTATTTATTGTTTTTGACACTATTATAAGTGTATTTATTTTTCTTTTTTTCAAGTAGTTCATTGTTAGCATACAGTAATGGCACCGATTCTTGTATGTTGATATTTTATCCTGCAACTTTATTGAATGTGTTGATTTAATCCAGCAGTTTTTGTATGGAGTCTTCAGGTTTTTTTCTAAATAATCTGCACATAGAGACAATTTTCCTTCTTCCTTTCCAATTCTGATGCCTTTTGTTTCATTTCATTTTTCTCTGGCTGGGAGTTCCAGGGTCATGTTGCATAGGAGTGGTAAGTGTGGGCACACTTATCTGTTTCCTGATACTATTTGAGAAAAAGCTTTCAACATTTCTCCACAGAGTATGATATTAGCTGTGGGCTTGTTGTAAATGGCCTTAATTATGTTGAGGTACATTACGTTTCTGTAGCCAATTTGGTGATAATTTTTAACATGAAGAAATGTTAAATTTTGTCGACTGCTTTTTCTGCATGTGTTGAGATGATCATATGATTTCTATGCTGAATAACATTCTAGGACAGCTCCATAAAGTTGACACTATTTTCCAGAGACAGAATAATTTGATGCCTCAGTGGAAAGTCTCAACTGCGCAGTTCTTAGGGTATTGATGTTGCCTTGCCAACCTCAGATAATGGATTGGAATAGCCTTGGGATTGGATCAGGTCAACAAGGGACCATAGATCACCAGACCAGGGAAGAATGGGAGCTGGGACGCACAATTTTTGTTTTTCTTACAATAACATGATATCACCTATTCCAAGTAATGGAGGGAAAATAACCAGATTTGGCCACTGGAGCCAGCTAACAAAAAACGGAAATTGCTAAACTCTCTTCTCTCTTCACTACTACCAAACATCCCTCACCTTCTAAGCTAGAAAACTCAGATTCCTTTCTGATTCCACTATGTTCTTTTCTGGAGGATTTTTTAAAATTAAATAGTAGAGTTTACTTTTAGAGCAGTTTTACATTTATAGGCAACTGAGCAAATTGTAGAGAGTTCTACATGACTTCTTCCCCATTGTTACTGTCCTGCTTTGGTGCGATACCTTTGTTACAATTGATGAGCCAATGTTGAGATACCGTTATTCGCAGTTTACATGAGTGTTCACTCCTGGGTTTGTGCGTTCTGTGGGTTTGGAGAAATGTATAATGACATATATCCATTATGGCACCATACAGAGCAGTTTCACTGCCCTGAAAGTTCTCTCGGTTCTGCCTATTCATCCCTCCCCCCAGTCCCACCTCAACCTAACAACCAATGATCTCTTTACAGTTTCTATGGTTTTTGCTCCTTCCAGAATGTCATGTCATTAGAATAATAGATTATGTGGTCTTTTCAGATTGACTGCCTTCACTTAGTAGTATGCATTGAAGATTCCTCCATGTCTTTTCATGGCTTGATAGCTCATTTCTCTTTTGACGCTGAATAATATTCCAATGCTTGGATGTACCAGTTTATTTATCCAGTCACCTATTGAAGGGTATCTCGGCTGCTTTCAAGTTTTGGCAATTATGAATAAAGCTGCTATAAACATCTGTGTGCAGGTTTTTGTGAATTCCACTATGTTCTTTAACCCTCATATCCAGTCAGTTACAAGATACTGGGTTTTCTACCGCACAATTTCCTCTCTATCTCTATGATGCTTGTGTTTACCTGAATAACTGCGATCTTTCATTCACCCAATATTTACTAATCGCCTAGCTCTTGCTTAGACCCATGCTAGTCATGGGAGAAACACCATCATGGAAAAAACATAAGCATGGTCTCTCCCTCATGGTATTTATAATATGGTTAATAGTGTCCAGTATTTAAGTAATGATAAGTACAATGGTAAGGAAAAACAGAGACTTATGAAAGTCCCTAGAAAAGTCATATATTCTGAACTTTAGATATTAGGCTTCTGGGACGAATTAGTTCTAAACTAAAATAAGAAAGACACAGTAAGAGTAAATTAGCCAGAGCAAATGAAAAGATCTGAATTTTTTTTTTAAGTGTAAAAAAAAGTGCAACTAACTGAAAATTATTTTATAATGTGTCATAATAAAACACTTAAAAATAAAACATAAGAAAAAATCAATGTAAATATTATGTGACTCCCAGGGATGTGTGCATGCTATATATATATATATATATATATATATATATATATATATATATATATATATATATGTGTGTGTGTGTTGGCCACTGGAGCCAGCTAACAAAAAACGGAAATTGCTAAACTCTCTTCTCTCTTCACTACTACCAAACATCCCTCACCTTCTAAGCTAGAAAACACACACATATATATATATTTAAAAAATTGAATTTATTTAATTAAAATTGTGTGTTTATTCTTACACATTTAAACTTTGGTCACCTTCAAAGTACTCTCCATTTGATGCAATAAACTTATCAAGACTACTCAAAACAGTTTTTGAACTCATTGATTTTGATGGCTTTTAGTGTTTCTGCTGTTTTTTGTTTCACCCCTTCTGCATCGACAAAAGACAAAACATTTCCCTCTGAGGATTTTTTTCATCTGAAGAAATTTAAAAAAGTCACTTGGGGCAAGATCAGGTGAATAAGTAGGGTGGAGAGCATGGGGTTCATGCTGTTTTTGGTCAAAAACTGCTGAACACTCAGTGTGGTCTTGGCAGGTGTGCTTGTAACTCACCCATCATGAAATGGGCAAACACGTTGAAAGAGTCTTCCAAAAAAACTCACCGAAGCTGAATGCAGCCTCTCACAGTGCCACCAATTGCTACACTGATACAGATGGGTTCCTAACACACTCACCTAACAAGGGAAGTCTGTACTATAAGGGGCCTGCCCTCCAGAAGATAATTCCAGTTTTTTGGAGGGGTCCCCTCTTGTATAAGTATATGTATATATACATATATATGACTGCAGTCATCCACTTCTTTAGGAACACATATATTTGGTTGTCTATCTACTGAATTGTATAGAGCCAAGACATTTCTTTATATCTAGAAAGAATTTTGGAGGTAAGTGAATGCAAATTATCCATTTGCAGGGATAACTTGGAACCATGTGAAAAATCAACAAGGTAGCCATGGCAAGGTTCTTCCTGTGTTTGCCGACAAGTAAGAGGCAGTGCCACATGCTTTCATGTACGTTATCCGAGGAGGGCAGTGCCATGTGCTCACACATATGTCACCTTTCTTGGCCTTCTATATGTCAGTGTCCCAAGGGGTATGCTGAAGTGGAAAAGAGAAAGCAGCCACAACATGAGTATTAGGGTGTGGTGTATTCTTTGCGTTGACAGATTTTCTTAGACCATCACTTCAGTTGGCAAGCACCCAGAACAGCTGCTTTCCCCCAGGAACAAAGGTCTTTATGACACTACAAGACCTCCCCAATAAGTGGGACAGTGGAGTGAAGGCGATAGGACCTTTGGAAGTGGACTTATCCTCCTTAGAAAGGCCTGAGGAAAAGGCAGGAATTGTATCTAAGACTTAACAGTCACAGAATTTTGTTCTCTCTCCCCCTCCTTTGCCACTAAGTTCTTATAAAATAGATGAACATCTATTTACATTATATGAGATCCTTCGGATTTAAAAGAACCAGGCTAGGAGACTAGCAATTAAAGAACTCTGTTGCTGAAAGTGTGTTGCATTATAATTTAGTGATTAAATATCTGTGTCGTTTAAATATCAAAGTTGATTTCTGACTTCTGAGGTCTATATCAAGGCTGCACACATGTTATAGTTCAGGCCATTTTTATGTTCTATATCCCAGGAAGTGGAAAGCGTTTCGCAAACTCATAGAAAGTGACTCATCATGATTCACAGGCTCTGAGGAGCCTGCTGAAAAGTCACATGGTTTCATTTATCTTGAAGGCAGACATCAGGAATAAATGAAAAGCATATTGTAGAGCCAATCTCCAAGTGTGTGGTCTCTTAGCTATATTTCCTTTATAAAATCTATAAATGCATTAATTTATCTATATTTAATACTACATTTGGCTCTTTCAAAAATTAATTCACTCAAGTATATTTAAAGAATTAAGAAAATCCTGTTTAAGCTTATATTTGCCAATCAGTGTACATGGAGAAAATGCCAAAGTTTCATAAATCCATTTCCAACAACTGTAATTAATGAACTATAATTACTTCATTTTTCAATGCTTTCCTTTATATTCCTGCTTACATCTAAAAAGCATAAGATTAAAACAGTAATAAACTTAATAGTTATGATCAATAATTGAATCACAAGAGAAAAATTTGAATCTCAAAATGAATTAATTTTGCTATTTTTAGGCAAAAATTATCATTGGAAACTCCAAAGCAATTATCTGTGTTTTTACTAGAAAAAAAAAAATATGTAGTACTATCCCCTATTTTACATGTATAAGCTAAAACTCTCAGGGAGGTTTTTTTGGTTTTGTTTTGTTTTTAATTATTCCACATAGCTAGGAGGCAGACAGTACCAATATATAAACCCAGGTCCCTTCAACTCCAAAACAGATTTATTTCCCCCACACTATGTTGTGTATTGTAGGCAAATGGATTGATGCTTTTCCTTTTGTTTTCTGACGTGGACACAGAGACTGTTCTGAACTGCATCCGAGAAGTCTCCTCCGAAGGTCCTGAGATATTGAGCCCCAGTTATTCAGGCACCTTAATAGTCAATTCTTAAGTTTTTGCCTCATTTCCTGTTTCACTTCTACTCTTCTTCGCTCCTGTAACTGATGATTAGTTCTCCAATACATTACCTTGAAGGAAGCTTTAGCCTCAGCCTCTGTACCCTAAGGTACACCTTCTCTTTCCTCTCTCACTGTTCAGTTTCCTTCCAGTGCCTCACCAATTACTGCTTCCCACATCAACTACTGGCACATGAAACTTTGTCTCAGAGTCTGTTTCAGGGAAAGGGTAAATAAAATAAGTACTTTTCTTTTTCTTTAGAAGTTTTCTTCCATTTTTCTCTTTCTCCAATTCAACCCCCAAGCCCTGCCTCCAATTTATTGGCATCTTTCCCTTGATGGGAGCTCAGGGTCTTCATGGCCTGTATTCTGTTTCTATGAAAACCTTCCCTCATAAAAGGACACATTGGTCTGATTTTCTCTGGAGAGTAAATTACTAATAGAAAGTGTTTTATGCCTCTTTGTGGCAGCTGTACCTTAGCATGGAAGCTAGATGGTTTTAATACTGAAGGTAGAAGATTTTTAAAGGTTGGTGATGAAAGCTGGAGTTTGTCTAAAATCCTAACTAATAAATATCTAGCCTTCTTGTAAAACTCTATGAAGTAATGTAAAATAATATACATTCAGATAGCTTTCATCAACATACATATACCTACAATTTCATTTTTGCATTAAAAAAGTTCATAAACTCAAAACTTTATAAAATATGTATTTTTTTCCTGTAGCCTCAGGGCCATATTTTCTCAGCCAACATGGTAATTTTGTTCTGAGTAGTTGCAATTTTCACTAGGTAAATTTAGTTATTTTATGATACATGACCAACTATCTACCATAACATTATTTTTTTAAAGAACAATAAAAAGTGCTGGGAAAAGAAAAGGAACTCAGGTGGACAAAAAACAGACTTCCTAGCATACTCAATATGATTAAATAGCAATAAGGAAAAGGTCACTGCATCTCAATGAGAAAGCTCAGGTGGCCAGTCCGATGCCCGTTTTGGACACTGTATCATGACTTAAGCGCTGAGTGGTAAACATGGCATCCATCTCACTATTGGCAAGAGTATGAAAATGTGGAAGAAGCTGTTAGATCACACAGCCTGCGATGTTTTCTCACTGCAATCTGACTTGCTCAGATATTACTGTGACAGAATAAACAGGAAGTCACCCCAGACAAATGTCATCAGAGCATCCTGTTCCTAAAATACCTAGCAGAGTTTAATAAGTAAAAACAATACCGTGGAGAGGTTCCATCCACTGAAAGTCAAAAGGCTTTGACAATTTCTCATTAATTTCTATCTGGACTCTCAATAAACCAAATGGAAATCAATTTTCTAAGTTAGAATTTGCTCTCGGAGTTCAAGGAGCTATGACACAGATGCTTAGAAACCAAGTTCAAAAGAGGAAAAGAGGATATGAAATACCTGGAAGATCAAGAGATTTCAAATGCTTAAAGTAAATCACTGTGGCAAATATAAGCTGTTCTAAAATTAAACCCAAATATGGCAAATTTCAGAATATCTCCTGCATCCTTGCTCTGACTGACAAAGAGCTATTAGAGGGCCAACGGTATTCTCTGAATAGTTGTTACAGCTTCTATTCTCAGAATCAAGGGTAGAAATCAATGTAAAAAACTGAATTTATGAACTTGATTTCAAGCATTACTTATTTCAAAAGAAAATTCTACCCAAAGAATTTCAAAACTTGCGCCCACACAAAAAGAGAGGTTTCTCGCAGCTTTATTCATAATTGCCAAAACTTGGAAGCAACTAAGATGCCCTTCTGTAAAGGAATGGAGAAACACACTGATGTGTCTTCAAACAATGGAATGCTGAAAAGAAATGAGCTGTCAGGACATGAAAATACATGAAGGAAACCTAAATGCATATTACTAAGTTGAAAGAAGTCAATCTGAAAAGGCTAAACTGTATGATTCCAACTATAAGACATTTTAGAAAAGGCAAAACTATGGCAACATAAAAAGATCAGTGGTTGCCCTGGAAGGAGATGGGAGGACTATTAGGCAGAGTACAGAGGATTTTTAGAGCAGTAAAACAACTCTGATATTTCTATGATGGATATACATCATTATGTATAGAATATACAACACCAGGTAAACTATTTTAGTCGATCGTGATGTGTCAATGTAGATTCATCCTTGATTAAAAAATGTACCACTCTGGTGACTCACTTGATAATAGAGAATCTATGTATGTGTGGGGACAAGAAGTCTATTGAAAATCTCTGTACCTCCCTCCCAATTTTGCTATAAACTTCAAAATGTTCTAAAAATAATCTTTAAAATTTTTGAAAACTATTTGAATATTCAGAGTTAGGGTTTTAGAAATATATTACACTATCATTTGCATAATGAAATGTTATTTAGGCATTAAAACAATGATGAAGATTTACATTTGCTGGCCTAAAAATATGCTCTCTTAGTAGTATAAAGAAAAAAGTCAACTTACACAAAAAACATGTAGTACATAATCCCACTTTTATTTAAAATATGTGTGAGGAGAAATATATACATGGTATTTCTATATGGTATGGTTACAGGTTCTTTTCAACATTTTAAAATAATATATTTTTTTGTGTTAGCTGAATTTTTATAATGACATTTATATTAGAAAATGATATGCTTTTTAATATAGCTGTAATTGAAAAATAAACCTATTTTCATTTTTAATATGATTTTTTTAAAAAATTAGCCCTGGCTGGTGTGGCTCAGTGGATTGAGCGCGGGCTGGGAACCAGAGGGTCCCGGTTCGATTCCCAGTCAGGGCACATGCCTGGGTTGTGGGCCAGGTCCCCAGTGAGGGCCACGTGAGAGGCAACCATGCATTGCTGTTTCTCTCCCTCTCTCTCTCTCCCTCCCTTCCCCTCTCTTTAAAAATAAAAATAAATAACATCTTTAAAAAAATTAGTAATTCATGAGGGGAAAATAAGAACCCCAGTTTTAGAATATTTGGAATCTTTCTTTTCTTTCTATACAAATTCTCTTTTCTTTCTGATTCTCAAGATGAAAATGACTAATCAATATATAAAGTCTCTGGGCTGCTATGAATGGTGGTCATGATTGCCTGAGTTCATTGTGCCACCATTCCTGTGGTCTGAAAAGGGGCTGATCCTTTATTTATCTCAACCAATGTCCTTGAGAAGGACGCTGATTAGCCCAGTTTGGTTTACACTACCTTCTCTGGACCCATCGATTGTAGCCAAAGGTAATTGTACTATCAAAGAAACAAGGCTGCTAAGACCCAAACACTTTAGGAGA
This sequence comes from Micronycteris hirsuta, assembly GCA_004026765.1. Taxonomy (NCBI): domain Eukaryota; kingdom Metazoa; phylum Chordata; class Mammalia; order Chiroptera; family Phyllostomidae; genus Micronycteris; species Micronycteris hirsuta. The sequence goes on along the minus strand of PVJI01006861.1, from coordinate 7,601 downwards.
AGCAGGTCATTTTCAGAGAAAAAATAATAGTCAATTAGATAAGCTGTTCAAGGCAGCTGATAACAGCTCTATTCTTGGCTTTATATTTTTCTCAATGGGGAATAAGAGTTGAACATAGTCTCTGTTTTATACAAGTTTATAATCCTGTTAGGGAGAGAACAACATTAGTATGATCAGAATTGACATCTAAATAATTAGATTTTTTATAAGGAGTTCTAAAAATAAACTGGTATTTTATTATGTGTAGAAACCTCATTAAAGTATTGAAATGGCAGGTCACAGTGTTTCCTTTATCAACAGCGTTCAAAGAAATACGGAAAGGTTTTTCAAAGTATACTTTCTGATTTTAATGTGGACTGCATAAAAAAGTGATTATCTGTCTAACGAAATGGAAAGGTTCTGATATTTGGGGCTATAAAGTTGTAGTAATGTGCACAAGGATTTAGTTTATGGATGTTGTATAAAATAAAATATGCTATGACTGAAGTATTGTTAGTATAACCACATGTTAATCAATTCCTTAGCCAGGGGAAATAAAAATTTAATAATATTATACATTGTTTAATGTTTTCTTTGGTTTTGAGTTGATAAACATTAGCCTTGAATACACATGTAATAAAAACTCCTGTAGGTTACTTTGCAAATAACCTCAACTCTAGTACAGCTTGCGGTATGTCATGTTAAGAAGAAAAAAAAAGTATCTGAAATTGACTTCTATAATTTCTGTCCTAAAGCTGAGCTGTCATCTTAGAGTGGGGCTCCCCAACTGCCTGGGCTGCAGGTGGATACTGGTCCATGGCCCAGTAGGAACCAGCCACCCAGCAGGAGGTGAGCTTCAGAGTTCCTGAAGCTTCTTTCACCTTACTGCCTGAGCCCCACCTCCTGTCTAACGGCCCCCACCCCACAGTTTTTTATGTTGTCTCCCATGAAACTGGTCCTTGGTGCCATAAAGGTTGGGGACCTCTGTCTTAGTGGATAAAAGTGTATAAAGTAGCTTAGGAACAAACTTACCCAGGTTTTCCATGTACAGCACTGGTTTTGTTTTACAACAATAAATTGTATATCAGTATCAACACACAAAGAAAAGCATCACCCTTCTATCATAGACTGGTAATACCTTGACAGTGGGTCTTCTTTTTCTGTGAACTCGTGTCTGGCACAATAACTGTTCCATATGGGTTGAAGAAAGGCTTGCTGAGTTTTTAGTAAAGTGGTGCACATATACTCAATGAACATCAAGAATTTCAATGAATGATTTTGTAAAACACTGTCTTTAGTTATTCATTGCTTCCATACTTCTTTTTTAGGATTAAAACATCAAAAAGGTGATAGCAGATATTAGACAAGAAATAATGCTATCGTATTTGCTCATTGCTTTTCCTTAGTAAAATTATAGGCCTGTAAATCAGAAATTAATTCTGGGGAAATAAAAATTTTTAAAGAAACTAAAAAGGCATTGATTAGGAGTGTTCAGAGATCCTTAGATGCATGGAGAAACAATATACATAGCTGGTGAACTGGATTATAAAGTAACATTCAAAATATATATATTTTACTTTATAAAATATGTAGAAGTTTTAATATATTTATTAGCCAAATATATGATACTAGATTAAATAGTGTTGATACATTCAAAATTGGTGAAGTATTTTAGGAAAGAGCAGGTTACTTCATTGGTCACCTATTGTACCATATTTCTTTGATTGTATTTTGTAAGATTTTCTTCCATAAAGTTGAAACTCTATTTTTAATAATAAGAATTTCCCAGGCAAAGTAATAAGAGCCATAAACCTGTCTCCATTGATCAATTTCAAATTGATTTTCTTTCAGTTTAGTTCTAGCTTTCCCCCCATTATCAGTAGATTGATATTAGATCAGCCAATGAATTGATTACTTGTATCAATTAAATATGGAAATTTAATTGTGATTTTAGTGGAAATAAACCAATGCTTTGTGAAGCATATCAAGATACATACCCTACTTCCATTGAAAGGAAGCTGAAGCATCAAGAAATTAACCCCTTGATTCAATCACACAGATCTTTCTGTTCCCAAAGAGGTAGCAATCATTTAAAATTGGTAGAGTTGAGAAAATAGTCAAATGCATTTTTAAGGACCTGAGATTCTAGTAATGACCTAATAATGATCTAATGAGATTCTAGTGATGAAATACACTGAAGCTGTCGGTAAAATTCTCAGGTGCAATTTCTAGCTGGCTACACAGGAAGAGCAAAGTAAACAGTCCTTTTTGTAATTCCATCTGTTGCGAAATCCTCTATTTCTCTCCTATAAAAGGCCTAAAAATCTGTTTTTCAGAATACTTTGTTCCCATTCTAATCCAAGCCAAGATAATCTTTTAGTTTAAATATTTAAATAAACTGTCATCAAAATGAATCTTTGGATCAACCTTTCAAAGCAAGTTTTAGTGTCATTGTCAAAAGCCTCAAATAATATATGATGAGAATATGTTACACTACTCTCTTCTTTCGTAAGGCAAAGTTCAGGCCCATGAAATTTAATGAAAGTAGTGATACCAACTGACCCCCGTTTTTCCTGAGCATTTGCTGTCTCTGGTAGTTCTGGTGATAAAATCCAATGCCATTAGCATAGCCTAGGGGGTAAGAGCCGGACTCTGGCACTGGCCTCTCTGGGTAAGAAGCTTGGCTACTTCACTTACTAGCTGTGTAAACTTGGACATGTTTCTTAGCCTCTCAGTTACTCAGTTTCTTTATAGGGTTATATTATTATTTCCTACATAGAGTTTATTCGATTTAATAAATCCACATGAAGTACTTGAAACAGTACCAGTTGTATAGTAAGTGCTACATAACTAAATGTTCAATCAAATAATTAAAATGTTATTTCTTCCCCTACGTCGTTAATAGTCTCCTCACTGGAATTTCTATAAAAGAGCTGTAAAATTCATTGGTCACATGACCCTGAAATACATTCAGTAACAGCTTACTCCTCCACTATCCCATTCTCTGTAAATGGGGAAAGTATGTGCCCTTCTGAAGGTTGACAGGGCTTCAGAATCTTCACCATGTCATGCAACTTCACATCATATTATATCAGACAACTGGAGAAGAAGGCCAGTGACTTTCACCTTGTTCTACCTTTCTGTTGATAACCTCCTTATAGACACAGTATATTATTTAGTAAATGAGCAAATGGGAGCTGGCAGATGAACTCACCTTATGAAAAAGAGAGCAGAACATGTTCTCTATCATTCCCAATGTATTGGAGTCATTCTGTCCCCTTGTTAGAAAGTGTGTCTTTCTTTACTCCTTCCGCATAACCTGAGAGAATATGTTTTTCTATTTATCTAGCATCTCTATTTTTATTTCCAAGCATATACTTCCACAGCACATACAGAATTTCAAATGTGAAAAACTTTTTGTATTAGTCTTAGAGATGCATCACTGTTAAAAAACAAAAAAATCAACACCAAAACACTGTTAATAGCATGACTGAAAAAAAATTTTAGAAATTAAAATCTCATTTTTCAAGAATAACCTGAAGTTTCACAGTCAAGTAATCTCACTTAAGCACTCACAAACATATACACATTCCTATGGACACAAAAAGGATAATGTGAATACATTCAAAACTATTGTTATCATTATTAAGTATGATTGAGCACCCACCATGATCCCCACTGCCCTTAGTAATTCTTACTGTTCACTTACCCTTGCAGCATACCTGCCAAAGAGTTATTTGCAGTCCAGTTTTGCAGATGTGGACCCTGTGTCTCAAGGTCTAACAAGTGTTAGCGATTCAAGCCCAGATTTGTAATTATCTAAAGTACATCATACTACCCTCGGAAGTCTTGCTTTCATCTTATGATACAAAAACTAATGAAATAATAAAATTTAAAGTAATAAAAATCAGAGTGCTTGTGTGCACCAGCTCCAAGGAAAGAAAAAAATAAAATCTTTGCTTTCTGTAATATGAACAATTAATAAGACAAACCATGAAGAGTATTTACCATGGTTCCTGGTTAAATGGAAAACAGAACATAAGTGTAAGATATTATTAAAATTTCTTCTAATTTGATTCTTTAAAGCACTTCTACCTAGTTATATTTTACACATATAAAATTTGCCCAATTCAAGTGCATGACTTTAGTAACTTTACTGAGTGTTTGCAACCATCCTCAATATCCACTCAATTTTAACATTCTTAGCTGAAGGTTTTTGATTCACATTCAAAATCTGTGAAATGGAAAAATAAGATGGTTGCCAACATTAAATGTGACTTAATGTGCAGAAGCGTGTACATACGTGTATACATAGTTATCTCAATAAATAGATAACATTCGTAAATATGACCAAGAACTTAGAATTATGTAGTTTAGTCTTACTCTACCATATCTAAGTTGAGTTTGTGAAGTAAGTTTATTCAATGATTTATGAATTTAATTTTCTCTATTCCATGTAATTATAAATTGTGTTTTCACTAAGATATATTTAAAATTGTGTGTCTGTGTGTATGTCTGTATGGAACAACAACCAACATTTCTTTCCAAAATGAATGAATATATTTTATACAGGAGAAGTTTGTGTTGTTTCCAGAAGATTCTGAAAATATGTTGTTATTCCATCCTGTTCACCACTCTACTTCACTATTAAAAATCAAAAACGTAAGATTCTGAAAATTGCAGAAGATTCTGAAAATGTTATTCCATCCTGTTCACCACTGTACTTCACTATTAAAAATCAAAAATGTAATTCTGAGAAAGGGGAATGAAAAATTAGATGATATGTTAATTTAACAGAAACAATTCAGACATATGTAGTTGTTACTATATAATATATACTTATATACATTGTTTTATATGTAATATATAATCATTATACAGAAAATTAAGCAAGTAGGGCTGGAAAATATCTACTCAGGACACAAAATGTACAAAAACATCTTTAAAATACAATTGTTTGCTCAGTTTTTCAAGGATAATAATTCTATTTTATGAGACATGATTGCTTTTTTATACTATTATGACTGCTTTACTGGTACAAGAACATTGAAAAAAGAACATTCAGTGCCTTGTTTCCAATAAATAGCACAAAACATAAGTCCTGAGAAATACAAAATAAAATAAAACAAGTGGAGAATCACACACACCACTCCCTCTTCCACTAGACCCCATTAGAGTTCAATTTCACTCTCTGTTTAAAGCTTTGAGTTTTTGTATCCTCTGTTCCAAATTTCTTCTGATGCTGTGGTCTCTCTCCAGTTATATTTAAAATTATTCTCCTCCAACAAGGATTCTAATTATAACTTTGAGTATGTTAAGTAAATACCAATTATACATTAATGGCCAAGTTCTGGTCTTAAATTCAAACTAGGATTTTATACTTTAATGAAACCTAAATATCTAACATTTTTACTAAAAATCTTTAAAATTGTGGTTCATACACAAACATTATGATATAGCTGCCCAGAAAATTAAAAATGTAGCTAACTATGATTTGAATTGGACATTAGATGCTACCAAAAAATATTCCATGAGCAACTTTCTGTTCTACATTGAGCTTCTCAATACTAAAATGCAAAAGTTACTGGGATTTACTTATAGAGACCTGAATGTCTTAAGTGTCAAAACTTTAATTTTGAAAGTATTTTTTCCTTATCCTCATGTCTTGATAGTATTTTAGAAAGGATGAGATATGAATCCCATAGAAAGAAAGGATAGAGAGCTTTCACCCAGTGAATTTGAACTCATCCTTAGAAATCCTAGACAACTATAACAAGCAGGGAGCTGGTAATACAAATATCTTGAAACTTGAGCAAATAAGGTTGAAGTATCTATCTGTTGATAATAGCCTTCTAATAGAATATTTATGTAATAAGACAGTTTTTTTGTTCTTATGCATAAAAGTTTCAGATAGAATAAGAGAGTTTCTCTTCTCACAAAACTATGGCTTAAAAAAAAAAAAAAAAAAACGAAGAATGAGACCCTAGAGAAGTGAAGATATATATCCACACAGAAATGTATATACTAATTTCATAAGTTGCACCATTCATAGTAGCCAGATCTAGGGAAAAATACTCAAGTGTCCATCACCTGATGAATGGATGAACACAATGCAATATCCATAAAATTAAATAATATTGAGAGTTTTGGGCAAGATGGAGGCATAGATAGAAATACTTCACTTCCTCACACAACCAAAAGAAGGATAACAACATTTAGTGCCTTATTTCCAATAAATAACACAAAATATAAGTCCTAAAAACATACAAAATATAATAAAACAAGTGGAGAATAATACACACCACTCCCTCCTCCACCAGACCCCATTAAAAGTTAATTTCACTGTCTGTTTAAAGCTCTCTTTGAGTTTTTGTATCATTTTTTTTCAAATTTCTGCTGATGTTGTGGTCTCAGATAATAACCAGAACTGCCAGAAAATCAAACTGCATGGAACTCTGACAACCAAGGAGATAAAGAATAATTCATCCAGACCTGTAGGAGGGGTGGGGATGGACAGACAGGCAGAGAGGACCCATGGCAAGGCAGTGGACCTCACAGGTGAGATGGGAGCTTGCATATGGAGGGATTCCACATTCTCACATGGAGAAGCTGAAAGGAACAATTGGGGAGTGAGACAGACCATGAAACCCATGATGCCAGCACAGGGAAATAAAAATGCAAAACCTCTGGCTGTAAAATTCTGTGGGAGTTGCGAAGGTGGGAGAAACTCCCAGTTTCACACGAGAGTCCATTGGAGAGGCCCATGGGTTCCTACAATATACACAAACCCACCCACCTGAGAATACATGTAAGGGCACAATCCACTAGTCTGAAGCAAGGGAAGTGACTGAAAGTTGGGCAAGAGCTGAGCAAGCAGCATTGTTCCCTCTCTGACCCCTCCCCCACAGACAGCACCATAACACAGAGAAGTAGGTTGCCTCACCCTGGTGAATACCTAAGGCTCTGCCTCTTACAATGTAACAGGCATGCCGAGACAAAGAAATATGGCCAGAATGAAAAAAGAGATCAAAACTCTAGAAAAAGAACTAAGTGATGAAGAGATAGCCAAACTGTCAGATGCAGAGTTCAAAACGCTGGTAATCAGGATGTTCACAGGAATGATTGAGTTTGGTCCCAAAATAAAGGAAGAAATGAAGGCTATACAAAGTGAAGTAAAGGAAAATATACAGGGAACCAACAGCAAAAGGAAGGAAACTGAAACTCAAATCAACGATTTGGAGCAGAAGGAAGGAATAAACATCCAACTGGAACAGAATGAAGAAAAAAGAATTTTAAAAAATGAGGAGAGGCATAGGTACCTCCAGGACAACTTTAAATGCTCCAACGTATGAATCATAGCGTTGTCAGCAGGAGAAGAGGAAGAGCAAAATTGAAAACTTATCGAAACAAAAAATGAAGGAAAACTTCCCCAATCTGGCAAAGGAAATAGATTTCCAGGATGTCCAAGAAACCCAGAGAATCCCAAAGAAATTGGACCCAAGAAAAACCACATCAAGGCACATCATAATTAAGTTACCCAAGATTAAAGATAAGGAGAGAATTATAAAAGCAGAAAGAGGAAAGGAGACAGTTACTTACAAAGGAGTTCCCATAAAAACAGC
>PVJI01006860.1:0-82856 GCA_004026765.1 Micronycteris hirsuta | reverse complement strand
GAAACGGGGAATTGTTGTTTAGTGTGGACAGCGTTTCTGGTTTGGGATGATAAAAGTTCTGTAAATGAGTAGCAGCAATGTTTGCACAACAGAGTGACTGTGCTTAATCCACCGAACTGTACATTTAAAACGGTTAAAATGGTACATGTTATGCATATTTACCCCAGTTAAAAAACAAAAAAGGAACAGAGCCTTCTGATAAACTGGAGATCCTGAGGCCGCTGAGGGCTCGGCTCCCCTCCCCGGGCCTGGACCCGGCCGCCGCTCTGAGGTCGCAGGAGGCCAGAGGGAGGATGACAACTAACTGCAGACAAATTTGCAGAGAGCTGAAGTACCTGAAAGCTGAACCACATCTCCTGTGATCCTCATAGTGATCTATGCATTCTTTCTTTATAAGGTTCTATATAATTTTATACCTCAGTTTCTATTGTGGTGGTTTTTTAGTTTTTTTTCATAAACATTTCTATATCACTAGAAACTCTGTGTAAAACACTGTAATGGCCATTAATATTCTAACCAACGCCGTTGCGGACCAATCCCAAGCATTGGGTATTTAAGTTTTCACAATTGTCCCATTGTCCACAACACTATAACCAACACCTTTGTGTATCAGCCTCTGTCTGCCCCTGACTCTTCCCTGGGATAGATTTCTAGAAGCAGCACGCTGGGGCACGACACTGAGGCCTTCGAAAGAGTCCCCACGGCGCACCCGTGCCACTCCCGTCCAGTGATGGATGTGCCCTACCCTCAGCGCCCAGCAGTGCTGATTCCACACAGAGAAAAGGTATCTTCACCCTTTTTCCCTTCTGTTTATTCTATTAAGTTGTCCCAATTGTTCTACCTTTTGGCCCCTCCACCCAACCCACCCCTTTAGCCCACAGTCAGTCTGCTCTCTGCTGTCCGTGTCCATGCGTCACTCATACACACTCCCTGGCCAGTCCCTCCCCTTCCTCCTCCCTTCCCCCTCCCTTCCCCTCCTACAGCTGTCAGTCTGTTCCCTGTTTCCATGTCTCTGGGTCTATTTTCCTTGCTAGTTTATTTTTTTCATTATATACCAGTTATAAGAGATGTCATATGGTGTTTGTCTTTCGCCACCTGGCTTATTTCACTTAGCATAATAGTCTCCACTTCCATCCATGCTGTTGCAAGAGGTGGGAGCTCCTTCTTCCTCTCTCCTGCACAGTATTCCGTCCTGTAAATGCACCACAGTTTTGGGATCCCCTCGTTTACTGACGGGCCCTTGAGTGGTTTCCAGCACTTGGCTATTGTAAATAATGCTGCTATGAACATTGGGGTGCATAGGTTCTTTTGAATTGGTGTTTCAGGGTTCTTAGGGCATATTCCCAGCAGTGGAATCACTGGGTCATAAGGCAGTTCCATTTTTAATTTTTTAGAGGAAATTCCATACTGTTTTCCACAGTGGCTGCACCAGTCTGCATTTCCACCAACAATGCACTACAGTTCCCTTTTCTCCACATCATCACCAGCACTTTTTGTTGATTTATTAATGATGGCCATTCTGACAGGTATGAAGTAATATCTCATTGTGGCTTTTATTTGCATCTCTCTGATGGCTAGGGATGTTGAGCATCTTTTCATATCTCTATGGGCCATCTGTATGTCCTCCTTGGAGAAGTGTCTGTTCAGATCTTCTGCCCATAAAAGGGTATCTTGAATTAATATGCATCATTCTTAAAAAAAAGTATATATATACATGTGTGTGTGTATATATATATATATATATATATATATATATATATTCTTACAGAGAGGGGAAGGGAGGAAGAAAGAGAGGGAAAGAAACATCGATGTGAGAGAGAAACACCAATTGGTTGCCTCTCGTTCATGTCCTAACTGGGGACCGAACCCGCAACACAGGCATGTGTGCTGACTGGGAATTGAACCTTCAACCTTTCGCTTTCTGGGATGACACCCAACCAACTGAGCCACACCAGTCAGGGCTAATGTGCATCACTCTTGAGAGAGGTACCGCCAATTCCACTGGTGGTTGTCACGGAGCTCCTGGGACTCTGAGTCACTGCACATATCCACCTGAGAAGCTGGGATTGACGATGAGATGGAGAGATGTTGGAGGCCACCCCAAGCAGGGATGCACCAATCCCTCCAGACTGTTGTATCCTTACCTCTCACCAGGTAACCTCAGCCCAGAAGAAGGCAGAAGGTTCTCCAGCCCTGGTGGAGAATGTCTGCCATCGAGCAAGTCTCATGTTTGCCTAGTGCCTTGTAGGCTCCTCAGGAAGCCAAGGGAGAGAGCGTTTCCTCAGGGTGTGGAAGAGAGGCGAGACAGAGCTGGAGAGCGGCGCGGCCAGCCCTGGGCAAAGGATGCGGCGACACCCGCATCTCCACCTGCGGCCGACACCTGCATCTCCACCTGCAGCGACACCCGCATCTCCACCTGCAGCTAGCTCTGGGCCCTGTGCTGCCGCTTACCTCTGCGTGACCTCGATCACATTTCTGAACCTCAGCGTGTCTCCATTGCTCCATTGGTACCGGGAGGGGCTGATAATACTCATTTCTGATGATCATGCGAGGGTTAAGTTTATCAATGTCAAAGTGCCAGGCCAGCCCTGCGTGACTGAAGCAGACTGTCTTCCTCCCAGACTGCTTCACCCAGACAGCAGCAGGGTGGGCCTCGAGGCGGTGCTGGCAGTGTCCATGGAAGGCACCACGGCCACAAGTGCCTACGCCCTTGGTGGCTCTGTCCCCTCACTTCCCTGTCCCTCAGCAAGAGGCTCTTCCTTTGTGTGCCCTGGGACCCACCAACCTCCAAAACGTCATCTCCCCAGAGCCCCCACTGCGTGTGAGGCCTTTTGCTTTCTTGGTGATCATTTTTAGCAAGTAGACCCCCCCTCTTAATATATTCAGCAGACATCTGATAATTGTGATAACCCCGATGGGTGGTGAGCAGGGCAAATTAGCTAAAAGATGATTGATTTTTTTATGTGCAATTTTATCTTCAACCTTTCCTAGCAACGTGCCATACCAGAGTAATAATTTCTCCTCCTAGGTATTTGCCAGTATCAAGATTGCACATCTATTTACGGTTGCCTGGAAGCCTCATAATTACAATACAGTCCAAGTGCCCATTTTCTTTCCCTGACTACAAATAGGGATCAATAGAATTTTAAATGACCGCTCCAGGGCTCGCTCCTGATCGTGACCTTTGTAAATGATTAGAGCTCACGACCATTGCTGTCTGCCCAGAAAGAGCGAGTAGGTAGAGCTTTCTAACTGGCATTTAATCTGGACACGGGCCAAAGATATTCCAGGTGGAAACCGGCCATGATCTGCCTGTAGAGAAGCAGCTTGTAGAGTTTCTCTCCACCCCTGGACACTCCCTGTGCCCCCGAAGCCCCTTTCCTGTGTCTAAGTGAGTCATGGCTTCTACAGATGTTGCTTTGCTCCTGAGTCTGTTGACAGAGCTGCCCCCAGCACCCTTCTGGGCTGAATTCAGAACATCTCTGGAAGTTTTAACCCTGGAGATTAAAAAAATATATTTTTGCTAAAAGTAAGTTTCTTCCTTTTTCTTAATTACTGAATTTGATCTGAAATGCCAAGCTTTAGATTGTGGGGCCTGAGAAAGCTGCTGGGTGAAGAGTTCTTAGTGGGGAAGCTGGGCCAGGTTTTGCCTCAAGCTCCCACTGAACGCGCCCACCTGGTCCTCGGAGCTGCCGTCTGACTGAGCCGGAGCCAGCGGCAGTGTGCTCAGCACCCCGAGGGCCTTGCCGCTACTGGAGGGCAGACAACTGAAGCCTGGCCGCAGAGCTCCCCGGAACACGGGCCTCCAGCATTTCAGGGGTGAGGTGTGGGCCAGGCTGTTTCCCACCCACCTCCCCTGATGGCAGCGAAGGGTCACTTGCGGTGAGAGAGCATCCTGTGTCTGGCTGCGGCCCCACCTCACTTTCCTCAACCACTGCTCTTAGGAATGACTTTGCTGCCTTTGTCTGTGATCAGGGTGTTGATTGTGTCACTGAAATACACTTTGTTGGCTTTGCCTTTCTAGAGTCTTCTATGCAATAGCAACATGCTTCCTTCTGGGCCGAGGTCTTTGGGCTGTCTACTACTAACGCCGTCTGGGGTTTCTTCGAGAATCCCTGAGGCCAAGCTTGGTGCCCCTGGTTCTCTCTATCTTCTCCCTCCCCCTCTCCAGCCAGGCCCATCTCACTGGGGCTGACCCTCCTCGGCTATGCAGAGCATGCCGCAGAGCACCCCATCATTACCGCCACGCTTCCCCTTGCCCACCTCTGTCCAGCCCCACCCCTGTGTCCTGAGCTCCGGACAGTGGGGATGGCACCTGCTCAGGACCCCTACAGTAGTTCCCCTGTCCCCACCCGGAGCACCTAATGTACCTTTATAGACATTGTGGCTCCTTGCGCCCCTCCCCAAGGAAATCTTGTCTCCCTACCAACTCAGGAGACTTCTTTGGCTCCTGGACACTTGGGGTCCCTGACATAGTGGAGGAAACCTGGGGAAGGGAGAAGTTGAGGTGTGCAAGCAAATCAGGCTCGATCCATGGTTGGCCTGCCGGGGTCTGTGTGGTGAAACTGCAACCAGAATTCTTATGAAAGCATCAAGGTTGCCCAGACGTGAAAGCCACCATCCACAGTTTAAGACCTAAAATCACATGGAGAGTTTCAAGCAAACCACTGCCTAGCCTGCTGTGAAGTGTGGAAGGTGGGTGCTGAAGCGGTGCCCCCCGGGGTCATGGGAACATGTATGTTGAGAACAATACAGTATCTTAGAGAATTTGGAGGACAACTCCCTCTTTGCCACAGATGCAGGACCCAGAACTGGCTTGGCTGAGGCAAAGGCCAAGATCCAGCAGCATCAGCAGCCTCCAGCCCTTGAAAAGCCAGGAGCTCCACTCCCGAGCTTCTTTGTCCAGGTGGAGAGGTGGGCGCCGGCCTGTGGGCATGTGCAAAATTTCTGGCAAGGCCTTTGAAATGCAGCAAAAAGCAAGTGCCACCTCTCCTTTTCGTTACAGAATAAGAGAGTATGATCTCACAGGTGGGGGCTTGAGTCAGCAGGCCTTTCCAGTCACCATAATTGGGTTTCACTGCATAAATTCTAGCAGGCCCCAGCAGTGCGAGCGCAGCACATTTCCAAGATATTTCTGTTATGGTACATTCAAGGATTATAGCTTGAAGCAGTCGGTTTAATTCCCAAACACCATGTCAATCTGGAAGCGTGAGATTCGCTTTGTGTGCTGTCAGGATGGGCTCTAAAAGGTGTCCGCGGGCTCAGCAGCAGATCGAGCCTGGAGCCAGAATGCGTGGAACAGGCTTCCCGGAGCCCCTGACATAACCGGGAGTGAGTCCCAGCCCCGTTCGGGATTCTGACTTTGGAAGGTGCCTCTGCAGCTCCGTCTGCTGTCTCTTGTTCACTCCCTAAAGAGCAGCGACCTTGCTGATTTCCGTTTAGTTTGTTTTCCCACTATTAACATGTGCACATGCAAGTGTTTTCGAAGATGCTTACATTAGCGTCATGTTTTGCAGATGAAGTGCAACGGAGGACTTAGGTGAGAGTCTTCAGTGCAGCATCAGTTACTCCCGGTCCCGAAGGAAGAGCACCGGTGCCGGTGAGGTGTGATCACTGATCCTGCCACGGGCAAACTGCCGCTCCTGACTTTCACCTCTCTCTCGGCACAGAGAGGATTAGTAATTATTCCGATGGGAATAATGGCCTGCATGTTTAAAGTGTGTAATGTGCACTTAGAGTCACTGTTTAACCTCCGTGGTAAGGCCGCTTTTGCAGAGTTCTGCGGATCCACAGACATCCGAGGACTCAGGCGAAGGAACGGGAGGCCGCTGGGGCGCAGAGGTTTCGCCCCGCCTCTCACGCCCTCCAGGCGCAGTCTTCTGTGTCTGCAATGATGCGTGTTTCACTGGGGGACTGGACTGTTTTCTAATGAATTCTTTTCTGAATCCTTGTTAAAGAAAAGAAAAGCAGTGCCCGAGTGCCCCAAGATTCTGAAACAACTGACTTGTGTAGTCAAGTAGTACAGCAGGTCCTTGAATAATGTCATTTCATGACAACAACAAGGAAAAAAATCAATTCCCAGCCAGGGCCGCTGTCTGTGTGGAGTTTGCCATTCTTGCCATATCTGCGTGGGTTTTCTCGGGGTACTTGGGTTTCCCCCCACACCTGCAGAATGTGCATGTGAGGTGAGCTGGCCTGTCCAAATTGTCCCCAGTCTGAGTGGGCGTGGCTGTGGTGGTGGCTGTGGCTGTGAGTGTGCCCTGCAATGGAAGGGCATTCTCTCCAGGGTGGGTTTTGCTTTGCACCCTGAGCTGCCAGCAGAGGCTCCAGCCACTCGAGACCCTGAACTTAGGCAAGTGGGTTGGCAAAGAATTCTCTTACTTGTTTTCATTCATCTCTCTTAAATGTATGCATAGCTCGTATTTATTCCAATGTTTAACGTTAGAAGTGTTTGGAGTTTTTATGTAGAGGTTAGATGAAGTTTCTGTGACCACAAATAAGCCGCAAGAACTCTTGTTTATATCAATTAGCCTATCGTAAAATTGCTTCAGTTCGCTGTATGTCGTTTTGCTTAAAGTCTCAGTTTCCAAGAACCAATTGGTAACGTTAAGTGAGGACTTACTGTGCAGTATAATCTCATGCTGAGACCTGGTGGCCTGGGCAAAACCATCAAAGGAGAAGGCTTCTATGAACGGGAATTTAGCTGCAAGGGGTGAAGCAAACAGCCATATTTCCCAACACGTGTTCCGTGAAGCACCCATGCTGCAGGAGTAGGTGGAAGGGAGCTGCAGGATAAAAGGGTCCCATTGTTAAGGAAGTTTGGGAAGCACGGGGTGGAATGATGTGAAACTAACTGGTGCGTTGTATCTCTGACCCAGGGATTGATCTCTCCCTGCCGTTCTAGCTCAGCCCTCCATCCCTGCACACCTGAACAAACGCAACAGTGTTCTCTGGTGCTCTGTCGTTCTTTTGTCCTCCAGAATCCATCCTCCACACAGCCAGAGGGGACTTTTAAAAAGGTAACTTGGCATGTCACTCCCCAGCTTAAAACCCTCTGATGGGTTCCCGTGGCACGCAGGACAGATGTCAGCTGTAGTCCTGGCCGGAGGCCCGCCCTGCCCCGCCACACCCCGCCCTGCTGCTCCACTCCACCTCCCCGTCCACTCTCCTTCTTCCCAAAGGCTTCAGCCACTCCGGCCCCTTCCTGCCTTTGGAACTCCTCCAGCTCTTCTGTGCCTCAGGGCTTTTGCACTTGATGTTTTTCTGCCTGGAGACTTCTTCCCCCTGATGTTCACATCTGTCTTCTCCTTGTCCTTTGGATCATAACTCAAAACCACCTTGTAGAAGGGGCTCTTCCTGATCACAAATCTATCCCACCTCCCAGCTCCCCTGTCACTTTGCGTACCATTAGCATTTATTATTTCCTTTATAGCATTCATTGTTCTCTGAAGTTATCTTTTTTTATTTATTATTATTGCTTTACTATCTCTCCTTGCCTGCATGTGAATCTCACGAGGACCGATCTGGGGCGTGGTTGCTCTCACTCTGACCCTGCATGAGTAGGACCATGCCTGTGACTTGGAAGACTCCTTACGAATACTGGTTTAATAGCATCGTGACCAGCGGGCACGTTTGTTAGACGCCGGTGATAAGCAGGTGCAGTTCGAAGGCACTCACTGATATGGGCTCTGCGCTTGACTGTGTGCAGCCCCCGACCGGGGTGAAAACCTCACCATTGAAGGTGGTCAGTACTGGGGACATTGACTGGAATCAGAGGGCTCAGAGCTGGAAAGCATTCTGAAAGCCTTGCCTCACCTCCCCTAACCTGGGTATCACAGGTGGGGGTGCAGGTGTCAGATGCCCTTCCAGTCCCCCGGTCCTAATTAGAGTCCTTTCTCAGTGACAGGTCTCACGTGGCCCTGCGCCACCCCACTGCTGCTCCTATCTCTGGATGCTCCCCCTCTTTTCTGGCCTCACCCCTGTAGGCATCAGCTCTCAGAAGTTTCAGAACGAGCATTCCTGAGAGGAAGTGCTGGTTAAGCAGAACAGGAGAGAGACTCTAGAGTGGCTGCTTCTCCTCAACAGTGAGCTTCCATTTTTCTGAGCCTGGAAATGTCTTCCTGTTTGAGACCCCCCTTCAGTGTGCTGTGTCAGCAGGGTTGAGGAAGGTGACAACAATGGTGCAGCAGCCCTAGGACTCCCTACTATGGGGTGGCTAAAATGATGGCAACCTCCTGGCCAAAGCTGTGACCATGGCCTTGTCAGGAGTCAGCCACAAGCCTCATCCAGAGGACACTGCCTGCCTCCAGGGCCCTCCCCCTACACCTGCACCCTTCTGCCAGAACCTCTGCCCACGCTCTACCTTCCCATCTGCTGTCCTCCCTCCTACCGCCCTGGTGCTTTCCTCTTCCAGACTTCCAGAGTGACCATTCACTATCAAGGACAAACAGTCTTGCTCATTCTCTTTGTTTCTTGACCCCCATGCCAAGTTCCAAGGCTTCTAAGGTGGCTCTTTCCTCATCCATCTGTCTATCACCTGTGTCTTCAGCCTTGCTTGGCTGGGTTCCGTGTGCCAGAGAAGTTGTGACATGTTATGGCTAAAGTCGGATGATTCTCTGAGTCTATGGAAGGGACAATAAATCAGTGTCGGAAGAGTTTCTCTTCTGGTCACACTCATAGAAGCACGGTTTTCTAAATGTTTACAGCTGCCAGGCTGCAAAGCAGGAACCTGGATGGTGCCAGCAAATCCATGAAGAAGAGGAGAACCATCCCTTTAGCTTGTGAGGGTGTAACAGAACCACTGGGTTCTATGGCCCACCCCCGACAAGAACCGCGCCTCCCAATGCCAGAGTCTTATGAAAAGGAAAGGAACTATTTATTTAAAAGTTATACAGGTTTAGAACAATGGCGGAATTCTGCCATTAAATCTCACCCCCTTTAGAAACAAAAAAACACCCACAAACACACAGTCCTGCCCCGCTTGCCAAACTAGGCCAGTCGGAGGTACCGTCTCTCAGGAGAAGAAATAGAAGTCTGTAGCTTAGCTGGGCAGATCCCCATCTGTATTCTAGCTTCTTTCAGTTTTCTGTGTTTGCCTAACTAGGCTCCTGCTCTTAATCCAAAACCACGAACTTGTGGTGGGCTGGGAGGGTGGCGTCCTTCTACATCCTTTCAAACTGTGTGGCCAAGACAGCATGGCTGCCCTTGTGCCTGAGTTTAAATCCCGGCACGGATCTTCCTTCATAACCCCGTTTCTGACGTCTCCCACACTGGGTCGCACCTGCCAGCACTCTGGTTTCTTTGCCTCTCTTGGCTGCCACTGTTAGTCCAGGCAGGCATGGCCCCACGGTGCAGAGCTAAGCGTCTTCCTGCTCTGGCACAGGCGCAGTGACCCCCTTCATCTACATCACAGGAGCCACACCCATCACCTTGGCTCCAGCAGGCACAGCCATTTACCATTACTAAAACACTGGCCAGGTTCTTTAGATATGCAAAGTAACTCTCAATAGCCTTCCTCTGCTTCCCCCCTCCCCCAAGTGGTAGCAATGGGGTTTTCTCTGTTTTGGGGGACCTCCAGCTCAGCACACTGTTATGAGGGATGTTGACAGATGAAAGTGTTGACTGGCCAAAAGCACTGGCAGGAGGAAGCAGAAAGTGTGAAATGTGAATGTCTTCATTCACTGAAAGGAGCGTCTGTCAGGACAGGTGCCAGTGCCCAGGGAAGGGCCACCTGTGGTGTTTGCTGTATCTCTGTGGGCCGGTGGAGACATACATGTCTGTAAATGGCATCTTTGACAGATCCTGAGGGTGGTCCTGGTCAGAAAGGAGAGCTGGACTTCAGGGTCTTGGGTGGCAGCGTCACACCACTAACAGGAGCTTTAGTTATGTTGCTTCTGTACCTGCAGGCGCTCGAGACTCCCAGACAAAGGACTCCTGCCGAGGCTGAGTTCACAATAATAAATTACAAACCTTCATGAAGGAGAATCTGAGCCACAAACAGAACAATTGACAATCCAAGCACTGGAAATAACAGAAGAACCTGAAAGAGATTCTAAAATACGAGTACGTTTGAGGTATTCAGGGATTACTAAGTACGTATGGATCACTTTACTTTTATGTCTGTTTGAAACCAGTCAGAAAATTTAAAGAAAGAATCAGTCAACAGATTAAATGAAAAAAGTGACAGGAATTTTAATTAGAAATTAGAATATGCACCTACTAACACCCACCCCTTTCATTCTGCCTGCTTTCTTCTCGGTAGTCCATGCTGCAGAAAGCCAGCGCGCCACTCAGGTCAGCAATCAGACCGGTATGTTATAATCTTTACTCAAAACTCCTGAAACAACATGGCAGTTATCTCATTGAACAAAAAAACAAGGTTTATTTCTCATGCATAAATAGACAGATATGAGTTTTCTGTGTGCAAGTCAGAGGAATGTAAATGAGTAGGTATGACTTTACGTTCACTTCCACTTTCCAGCAGCTGGACACAATTTCCCTGGGATGCTTCCACAAACGGAGATTGCTTGTTGCCACGGGTTTTTGTGCTCAAGTATTTTTCCCCTTGCCTTTTCTAACACTGGAGCAAAAAAGCAGTCTAGCTGAGAAATAAGTTAAGTTATTTTCAGTTTTTTGAATGGCTTTTCATGAACTCTTTCCTGCCTTTGGCCCAAGGCCCACTAGACCATCCAAGGAATTTTACTGCTGAGGTTGGAAAAGGAGAAGGGTCTTTGCTGGGCCACTTGTCTCCACGTGTGCCCCTTACCAGCAAGAACCCTGGGCACCCCCAGCGAACAGGAAGCCCTTGCTCTCATTTAGTGGGTCCTTACAAGAAACATGCTACTTTCCAGCCTGGCTGGTGTAGCTCAGTGGATTGAGCGCGGGCTGGGAACCGGAGAGTCCTGGTTCGATTCCCAGTTGGGGCACATGCTTGGGTTGCAGGCCAGGTCCCCAGTGAGGGCCATGTGAGAGGCAACCATACATTGCTCTTTCTCTCTCCCTTCTCCTCTCTCTGAAAATAAATAAATAAAATCTTAAAAAAAAAAAAAAGAAATATGTTACTTTCCAGATGTCCCAAAGGTACTTTTGGCTTAGTGAAACAGGGTGCAGCCAAGGGGGGCCCCCAAATAGGGATTTGTAATGGGATCCAGAACTCAGGGTGTCCAGGAAATATTAGAAAAAATATGTATATAGGATGTCCTTACTCCCACAAGTCTGAGCTGGGGGATGGGACACAGGGAGCAGGGCCATTCAGACTGTTCTGTATAGCAGCAGGTTTGCAGCTAACCTCTGGCATGGTCATTTAACATATCTATAGCCTTTAACTGGTTTCATAGATATGTTAAATAGCTGTGGCCATGCTTTGAGCCAGGGGGATGGAAGTGACTTCCACCCAAGATGTGACTTGAAGGCAACTCCCCCTGGTTACAGTGCCTGCGTGAGAGCTTGGAGATGATTGGCTCCGTGCCATGGGGCCACACCTGCCTGGACTTACTATGGCAGCCCAGAAAAGCTGTAAGAATATAGGAACGCTGGCAGATACAACTGACTGAGGGAGGAGTCGGAAATGGGGCTGCAGAGGAAGATGGTTGCTAGGATTTAAACCCAGGCAAGGCAGCTTTGGGGTGCTCCCTTTTGCCATGTGGCTTAGGAAGCAGGAGAGACTTTGCCTGGAAGAAAAGGGGTGAAAAGACTCTTGCTGGTGGGCCATGAGAAGGTGCCACATGGTTTTGGATTAACTGGAGATCATGGTGGCAACACAGCTGATGGTGCCGGGAACCTGAGCCACAGACTTCTACATCTTTTCCTGAGATATGGTACCCTAGACTGGGCAGAGGGAGAAGGAAGGACTGTGTGCATCTGTGGGTATTCTAAAGGACTTTAGCATTTTAATGAAGACATTAAGTCATTACTCTAAGTCTGTATAACTTTTAAATAAATAATTCCTTTCCTTTTCACCAATCTCTGGCATTGAGAGTCGTCTTTCCCCTGGTGGCAGACAAGGCGAACCCCAGAGCAAGAGGAGGGTCCTTTCAGTAACAGCATATCATCCACTCCCTGTCCCCCAGTCTGTTCTGTAACACTAGCACAGAGACCTCGGGATTCACCTCGTCATTGGAAAGGGCCACCTGATCAGGAGCCCCGAAGTCCTCCCTAACTCCTCCCCCCATTCATCCTTTCGCCTAGTCACTCACGCACCTTTTCAGTTCTATTTCCCAGTATACTCCAAATGGAGGGTTCCCTCCCCCACTGTAGGTTTGGGCTGACTTAGAAATCAGAAGACACAGTGCCAGCCCGGGAGGTCTTTGTTCAAGGCTTCTGTACTTTCCTTGCAAAGCTCCAGCATCCTGTGCCAGCCTCAGCAGAACCCCTTCCTGGCCCCCACCTCTGAGCAAAGCAGTTGTGCAGCGATACAGAAATGTCACTCGTACGCAGGCTCTCCTTGGAGTCTGTCCTTTTGTTGGGATCAAATGCAAAGAAACAACAGTGCCGCAGAAAAGCAATTAACCAAAAAGGAGTAATACTTCCAGAGTCTTGCTCACCCCTTCTGTGTCCTCATAAGCTGAGCAGCAGAGTGGATTTCTCTTCTTTTCTCCTGCCCTTCCTGGGGGATGGGAATGACACTGAGGATGAGGACAGAAGTGACCTCAGCTCTGAAGCAGGAATATGTCTGTTCCTGCTCTCTAGTTTATAAGACCAACCCCCTTTATGGCTGGAAAGGAATCAGAAAATGTGAAGGAGAGGCAGCACATTCATAGGGGTATTCAAATTATATAAAGAACTCTTTAATCAACAATAAGAAAACCACCCAATGTAAAAGTGGATTAAAGATCTTAACACATACATCACCAAAAAATAGCAAAGAATGAAACATGCTCACCTTGGAAATGCAGATTAAACCAATGGTGAGCTACCACTACGCACCCATTAGAGTGGCCACAATCTGAAACACCAACAATGCCAGATGCTGGCGGGGGTGCACAGCACCAGCTACTCTGGTGGGGATGCAAAGCAGTGCATTCACTCTGGGACACAATCTGGCAGTTCTGCACGAAATTCGATAGACTTTACATACCATACGACGCAATTATGCTCCTTGGTATTTATCCAAATGAGTTGAAAATTTATGTCTATCTAATAACTCACACACAAATGTTTATAGCAGCATTATTCATAATGGCCAAGACTTGGAAGCAACCAACTCTGTACTTTAGTAGGTGAATGGGTAAACTACAGCTAGACAATGGAGTATTCCTCAACACTGAAAAGCAATGAGCTACTGAGTCACGAAACCGTATGGAGGAATCTTAAATGCATATTTCTAAGTGAAAGAAAATAATCTAAAAAGGTTATATATTGTATGATTCCAGTTATATGACATTTTGGAAAAGGCAAAACTTTGCAGAGAGTAAAAAGATCAGAGATTGTAAGGGGTTCAGGGGGAGAGGGATGAATAGGAGTTTTAGGGCAGTGAAAATATTCCGTATTATACTGTAATGATGGATACGTGCACAGAATGTGCAGCACAAAGAGGGAACCCTAATGTAAACTATGTAACTATTAGTTAATAATATATCAATATTGGCTCATAAACTGTAACAAGCGTACCGCAGGAATGCAGGATGTTAACGACAGGGGAAATGAGGGGGAATAAGGCGTGTCTGAGAACTCTGTACTTTTTACTCAATTTTTCTGTACACCAAAAATTACTCTAAAAAATGAAATTTGTTAATTAAAAAAAAAGATTCTTAAGGACCAAGGGCCTCCCAGGGTTTTCCTGGCCGTAGCCGAGGTCCAAGAAAGGCAATTTGGAACAATTCAAATGGACTGCTAGCATCAGCCAACAGCAAGAGTGTATCAGGGGTGCTGGGATGTGTGCCAAAGCAATGTTAGTGATTAAAAAGTATCAATTTTCTATCATTCCATCTGTCTGGAGATACACTTGACCAGCCTAAAACCTGGACAGGTGACACGTCCCCTGTCCTGAATGCTGCCATCTGCAGCGTCTTGCAGGATGCCCAGGGTGGGTGAAGCTCTCACCCCTTCGCTGACCTCAGACAGAAATGATCTCGAGACATGATGCCATGTTCTAAGTCGAGGCAGAGTCAGGCACCCCATGCGCATCACCGAGACGTCGGGTGCAGAGCTCCTCTTCGTCTGACAGTGGAGAAGTTGTCTGCTCTCCTGAATTCAGCCTGCTCCTCTGTACAGAGTGACATCAACCATGACCAACTAACTCCCAGGAGTAAGTTGAGCAGGTTCTGAATGAACCTGAACCCACCGCAAACTTCCTACTAAAGCCAAGAGGTGACCTTCTACTTCTCTAACTGGCTGTCCCATGGAGCTTTTGGTGTGTTTAGTTTCTCTCCATTGACTACCAGCCTTCTGGAGAAGGCCAGAGGACAGGAGCCATTTTTTTTTCTTATGTTGCTTTCTCCAGTGACAGTCCCTAGTACCCAGGTCATGCTGGGCCTAGGCAGGAGCTCAGGCCTGAGAAAGGGATGGATGTTGTGGTCTCTGCCTGGCTCTGGATTTCATCATGAAAATATAAATAGGCTGCTTACTCCATTAAAAAATAAACTAGAGATTATTTTATTACTTTGAAAGTCAGTGACATTGCTCCATTGTCCTGATTTGTAGATCCAAGGTGTAGAGGACAGGGTTTTCAGAGATGATTGTGTAAAGAGGCAGGCATGCACACAAGCACTGGAAAACAGGTAAGCGAGGGCAGCTTTCTTAAAGTCTACTGAAGCATGCAGAAAGCACGTCCACAGGCATTGCACACGGCTTGAGGGACTCTGCCTCTTAGCAATGGCTGCGTCTCCACATCCGCAGACGGGATTAAACCTGCGCTCTCCTCCAGGGCTGTTGCGGAGGAAGCGCAGCTGCAGCTCCACCCTGACCCGCACAGGTGCATGTGAATCCCGCTCCTTCCTGCAGCCTCTGTCCAGCAGGAGCCTCCTTCAGTGCCACGGCCCTGCTGCAGAGTGACCGTGGCAGCTGGCGGGCCTGAACGATGCTTTATACTGCAGCATGATAGCACACTCTTAAGTTCTAAAGATACTTTTAATAGTTGTTATTTTTGAATAGTTTTAGACTCACAGAACAGTCGTGAAGAGCGCGCAGAGAGCTCCCGTGCCCCCACACCCCATTTCCCCTGTCAGACACATCTGTTATCATTATGGTACGTTTGTCACAGTTAATGAGTCAATACGGACATATTATTAAGTATACTTTATTCAGATTTCCTTATTTTTTCTGTCACAAGATCCCGTTCTGGATACCACGTTACACTGAGCAATCATATCTCCTTCGGCAGCACCTGCCTGTGCTGGTTTCTCCAATTTTGCTTTTTTCCAGTGGTCTTGGCAGACCTGAGCTCAGGTATTTTGTAGCATGTCCCTCGGCTGGAATTTTTCTGAGGTCTTTCTCATGGTGAGACTTGGGCCATGGGTTTGGAGAGGGAGACTGCAGAGGGGAAGTGTTCTCTCACTGCATCCTATCAAGGGTACATGCCGTTCATCTGACCTTGGTCACCTGGCTGAGGTGGTGTGTGTCAGGTGTCGTCAGGGTAAAGCTAAATCCCCCTTTTCATACTGTACTTTTCAGAAGGAAGTCAAGATGTTTAAGGATTGGGCAGCAATGCTCCACCTCATTAGGGCAGAGTGTAGACAAATTATTTGGAATTCTCCATGGAAGATTTGTCTATTCTACCCCATCTAGTTATTTAATCAATAATTTACTTAAATATTAGTATGGACTCATAGATATTTATATTATACTTTGAGCTATAATCCAATACTATGTTATTTATTTTGTTGATGAAATTGTTCCAGCTTTGTGACTGGGAGCTTCGTCAGTTGGCTCCGGTGCCTCTTTGACACACCTCCATAAGGTGCCTTTACGGAGTGCTCCCTCACCTGTCCGCCACCAGGTGCCCCAGGCTCACCTCATGTACCCCAGCCCTAGAATCGGCCATTCACCCAAGCAGTCTTGGCTTCTTTTTATTGGAACATGATTTTAGAAACCAAAATATGGGCAATAGATGCATCCATAGCTGCTAGGGTCTTACTGCTTCTAGGCTCTCAAATGACAGAAAGAAAACAGTGTGCATACTAACGTGAGGATATACTCGTATCTATAAATATTTCTATCTGTAGCCAGATTTATCTGTGTTAAGCTAAACATGAGTTCATGCTGATGTGCCCCATTCTAGTTTATTACCACATGGATTATTCTAGTCTCCTCCCCTTGCTTATCTGTAAACTGCCGCTCCAACAGTGAGATACCTGGCTCCAACCATCCACCATGCAAAAAACCCTAAACTAGTTTTATTTATAAAAAACTGTTGAGGTGGATCCAAGATGGTGGAGAAGTGAGTGGAAGTCACACTAACCTCCTCCCGGGACCAATCTGGAATTAAAACTAAATTGTGGAGAAATCACCTGGAACAAACAACTGAACAATAGTGATAAGCCTTATAACCTCAGACAGACAGAAGAATCAGCTTCAGCACAACCCGACTGGCAGGGAGTGCGGTGGAGATGCAGCAGGGCTGGCTGGGCACACACAGGCGGCAGCTGAAGCACCAGAGGGATACTTAAGCACCGGTTGGATCCCGCTGAGAAGTGTGGGGTCTAAACCCTAAGCTGGAATCCTCAGCCTAGAGCATCAGAGCCAAAAAAGTACTCAGATAACATCCCGTGGGGGAAAGCAGCAGGGTTGCTCTCTGCCAGAGACTGACGGCTGGAGACACAAAGAGCTGTTTAAAGGGCCAACGTATAAATCTCCATTTGCAGCCACTTACCCTCGACCCTGGCAAAGGCAGTGGCAGAATGGACTAGAGACGCTTGAAGAGAGACTGGGGATGGAAGCTTTGGGCAGAGAACTGTGAGAGTAGCTGCCAGGATCGCACTGCTGAGTCATCCTCCATTCTGCAGCAGCCTTCCTGCTCGGCAGACCACTCCCTTCTGAATGGCAGCAGCTGGAGGGGAAACAACAGGACCCCAGGAGGGATTATGCCCTGCCCTGTGATGCTTAAACCTGACTGCTGAGTGTAGATTGACTAGATTAACAATGGAAGGAGTCAGTCATAGACAGTAGATCTCTGGAAGTCTTGAATAGGCTGCCCAAGCTCAGATGGGGTCACCATCTGACATCACCAGAGGAGGATCCAGAAAGAAAAAACAGTGGTAAGTACTAGACGCTACGGAGACGAAATCCACCGTGGTCTTCTCCATGAATTGAGATACTATCTTCCCTGCACAGTCCATCAAGTTTGTGTATATTAAGTCACTAGATTTTATATTATAGATTACTTCAACTCACACATTTCCCCTCCCTTCTCTTACTCCATTTACCTTCTTTCCTCTTATTATTTTTGTTTTAGATTTTGTTTTCTCTCTTGCTACAACTTATTTCCATTCTGTACTCTTACTATTTCTCCCCCATCCAGCCTCTCAAAACCAATTTTCTTGTCAATGGTCATTTCACATCCTTTTTCCTGCTTTTAAAATAGCAATGTTCTATGTCCACCATTAGCCGTCGGTGCCCGTTGGTTGTGGATCGGGTAGTGGTTGTTGTATTTTTTCAATTCTATCTCTACATCCTCACTAATTCTGCATTTCAAATCTCAAGTTTTGCTGTTCCCTCTCCTCTTTTTTTTTTGCCTCAAATTTTAATTTTTCCCTGTCTTAGCCTGTTTTTTTCTTCTTTCAACCTGCTCTTTTTCTTCTTTCTTTCTTCTTTTTCTCTTCATCTCAAATTTTAATTGTTCAGTGTCTTATCCTGATTTTCATTCCTCACTCTTAGTATTCCTTCTCCATCATCTCAAAATCACTTCCTTTTTTTATTACTTTATTGTTCTTTAATTACAGTTGTCTGCATTTTCTCCCCTCCCTTCCTCCCCAAAATCACTTCCTTTTTCTCTAGACATCTCTTAAGCTTTTCTTCCCCCCCCCCCCTTATTCCCATCCCACCTATATTAATTTTAGCTCATTTGTTGTTGATAGTGCTGTGGTAGATTTTCTCTCCAATTTGGTTCCTATTTTTTTTATTATGTATTTACTTTTTTCCTTTTTATCTATTTTATTTTAATTTCTATGTAAACCTAATACTATACGCTTCCCTTCTCTTAGTCCATTCCACCTTCTTCATTCTCTTTTTTTATCTATGATATTAATTTTACTTTCTCTCTTTGCATTGCTCTGATTCCCAACTCTTATTACTGTTACTCCCTCTACCCTCTCAAAATAATTTTCCTTTTAGTAGGTCATCTCATATTTCTCTCCTTTCTTATAATAGTCTTTATCTCTTTACACCCTTGTTAATACTGGTTCATTCGCTGTTGATAGTGGGATTGCTGGTGGGAGTTATTTTTGCAGGCGTGTGTTTCTCTCCTAGGCTTTGTGGTTTTGTTCTGGCACAACAGCACACAAGACGTGGTGGGTAGAGTAACCCTCAGTCAACCACCTGGAGGAAAGGATGACCCAAGAAGGACCCAACAACAATCAAAACCCAATTACAACCAGAGAGTCAACATAAACAGCATAAATGGCATCCCAAGAGCATCAACTTCAGGAGATCAAGGAGACTGCACCGCTGAATCTCACAGGCCTCCTATCATAAAAGTTCACACCACAAAGACAGGGGGTCAAAACAGATCAATTTAAGAAGCAGAAGTAAATAAGAAGAGTCTCCCCCCAAATGGGAAGACAAGGATACAATCCCCAAGCAAAAGGAAAGGAATCCTCAGAAAGTGCTAAATGAAATAGAGGAAAGTCAACTATCAGATAATGAGTTCGAAACAATGGTTATAAGGAAGCTTGATGAGCTCAGTTCAGTCAGGTACTCTTGGCTCTTGTTTCCTGGCCACATCACCTGGCCTCTGGCCACACGCTCACAGGCCACCCAGGCCCTTGCCATCCTTTCACTTGACACCCCAGCCTTTGGCTGTCCTTAACCTTGCTTCGGTCCCTAAGCCCCACCTTAGCTAGACCTCTTCTCTTCCATGAGAACAGATCACCAAGAAACCCTGTTTACATGCCAATAGACTTGCTGGTCTTTAATTCTTTACTGCGTTGGTGAGAAGAATGGAATTTCCGGGAGTTTCTCCTGTAACAGTTCTCTGAGTTTGATAAATTAATAATGTCATATACCCACCATCACAACATCACACAGAACAGTTTTCATCCTGATAGGTGACCTGTCTGGGTCACTGGGAGTGGCTGAGGGCAGGGGAATAGAAAGAAGGGACTGCTGGGGGAGATGGAACTAGGCTCTGGAACCTGGGAGCCACTTCTGCACTGAGCCACTGCTCCTGGGGGCACTGAGGGCATGGTGTGCAGCTAGACAACACCTTCGTGAACTGCCCAGGGCCATGGCAAAGACTTTGAGTTTCATAGAACTTCAGAGACACTGTGAGGCCACGTGTAATGGTGCTCCTGCCTTGCAGATGCTCTGCCCATAGTGCAGAGGTCCTGTTCCTGGCTGCAGATGCCCTGCCTCTCCTACTGAGGCTGCCCTTGGCACTGCCTGAGAGGCTGTTCGGGGTTTCCAGGGTTGGTCTCTTCACTTAGGCTTTGGTTCAGTCTCTCCCTGCTGGTGGACCATGAGTGTGGGCAACTTGCTTCATATGTTGGGCCAGGGGTGTGGGCAACTAGGGCATGGAGGGGACCCAGAGCTGACAAAGCAACACAGGAGTCTCCCCTGCCCCAGGCAAGATGGCAGCAGCAGGAAGTTCTTACGCTGAGTACACGCAAGGCTAGCAAGATAACTGGATAGAGAGGAAAAGCCCTCCTACCTCTTTCCAGTACGAGATTGGCAGCGGGACCAGGGGAAGGCTGGCACTTGCACAACAGAAGTAAAAATGGCAGAAGGGAGAGGTGCTGGACAAAAGAAGCCTGTTAGTCTAGCCTGGGAAAAATAGGGATTGGTTGGGAGGTGGACCCGCCCAAGGCATGTGAAAATTTAGGAAGTTAATTGGTTGTTCTGAGAAAGTACCTTGGTCCAGCCCACACCTGAAACAAATATAAACTCAGAGGAAGACAGAAACTCTTCTCTTGCTCATTGCTTGCTACTTGAGACCTAAACTTGGACAATGCACTGGCGTGTCCGCGCCATGGGTCATGGGACCTTAGCAGTAGCATGGCCCATGGCCTCCAGGAGGGGTCTCTCCCTCTCTCTTTGACCTCGTGGAGCGTTAGCTGGTGTGTTCTCATGCTCTCCGGCTCAGGAGCATGGGACCTTATGGCCCTAGAAGCCGCGTGGCCAATGGCAGCACCAGCTCCACACACAGCCTCCGGGAGGGAGCCTGAAGCCAGACAGCAGCTGGGAATAAGCTAAGCTACCTGGATGACCACTCAGCAGCCCTCTCAGGATGCGAAGCATGGTTTAAAATGGAGTATGAGTTCTGGGCACTGCCTTTTGTCTTGGTCTTGCCGAGGGTGGCTGGATTTTGTCTGGGTTTTGAGAAAGAGATGAGTTTTGAGACAGGGAGTCCCCACTCTCCCAGATTGTTCAGCACCCAAATAAAAACCTCTTTCCTTCTCACCAACCTCTGCCTCTAGAGCACAGGTGGCAAACACAAGGCCTGTGGGCTGAATCCGGCCCTCCACCTTGTTTTATCCGGCCTGGCACCTTGTTTCTACCCAGCGGCAGCGCTGAGCTCTCGCTTCACTGTTAAGGAGTAGTTCAATTTATACAGCCCTTAAATTACATTCGGCTCTTTGAAGACAACCTTGAGGCTGATGTGGCCCTCAGTAAAAATGAGTTTGACACCCCTGCTCTAGAGTTTGCCTTTTGGTGGTGGCAGGCAGCTGAACCCTATTTTTGTTCAGTAAGTTTCCCTGCCCTAAAAAACTCACCTGTGCTTCACCTATTTAAGTCTCCTTCCCCAAAACCCTGGCAACTGCTCATCTGTTATTATCTTTATAGTTTTACCTGTTCTAAAAGGCCATACAAAAGGAATAATATAATAGTATATAGCATTTTCAGACTGGCTTCTTTTACATAGTAATATGCATTTAATATTCATCTGTATTTTTGCATGGCTAATTTCTTTTTATCACTAAATAGTATTCCATTGAATGAATCTACCACTGATTACCCTTTCACTTATTGAAGAACATCTTGGTTGCTTCTAGTTTGTGGTGAATAGAAATAAATTTACTCTAAATATTTATGTACAGATTTTTGTGGGGACATAAGTATTCAAACCAGCTAGGAGTGTGATTGCTGGATTGTATGTTAAGACCATGTAGGGTAAGTGGAGGCTGTCTGGCTTCCTCACCCGGGTGTCTGGGTAACTAAGGGGAGCACAGTTCCCACAGCCCTGGAGGGGCCTGATAACCAGTGTTCTCACAGCCTTGAGACTGGTCAGGTAAACTGTTCCCATAACATGAAGTGGGCTCGCATATGCAGAATTATGTTATGTTATGTAATGTTCTGGCAGTTTTCCAGCTTTGTTCCCCCTTAGTACTTAAACAGATAGGGACTCCCTGCTGGGAGCGATGATGATGAGAGACACGCAAGGTGACAGGTGCCACGCTGGGTGCCACGCTGGGGAGCAGGGGCCATGACATGAGAAGTGCAGATAGACATGTGCAGCTTGCAGTGTGTGTGGCTCACCCACCCATGAATAAAGGTGTGCCAGACACCCCAACGGCTCTGTGAATATTTCCATCTGCACGAATGATGCAGACTCTGTCCAGTGGGACCCGTATATTGTGGATGCAACAAACAAATTCACACGGACTACCGAAGTCCTGTGGAGAAGAGGAACGGCACGGCCACTCTCTCCAGGGGAGAGCACATTGACCCTTGCCTTGAGAGGCTTTTATTGCTTTCTAATAGTATAGATCAAAGAAGGTTCTCACTCATTGTGCTCAGGTTTGCTTTAGGTGATTACTTTTACAGAAAGCAAAGGAAAGGATGCTACTGATTATTTCCTACAGATTAACAAGGAAAAAATGTTGCAAATGCAAAGGAACTATAAGAGTAATTGGTCTGGCTACACTTTGTCCTTGTGAGATTTAGCAGACTTCAGGAAGTTACTTTAAAGATATGCAGTAAGCATTTGTTGCTTCAACTCAGGGTGAGGGAGTTTTAGCAAGAGCAAGTCTCAAAGCAGCCTAGGTATAATACATGCCTGATTTCCCACGGAAAAGCCAATCCATGGGTTTGGTGTCCTGTGTGCTGACACATGCCTATGGGCTTTGCAAAGGACTGGGCTACATTTGCCATTGCCAGGCAGATCGTTTCCCCATACACGAATACAATGAACCTGCTTGGCCTTGAAGGGTGGTATCACAGACTATGTTTAGCTTCGTAAGAAACTCTTCCAAAGTGGTGAGGCCACTTTGCATTCCCACCAACAATATGAGTGCTTGTTGCTCCACATCCTCACCAGCAATTGGGATTGCCAGTTTTTGGATTTCAGCCATTGTAATATGTGTGTATTGATATTATATTATTGTATTAATTTGCATTCCTCTAGTGACAAATGATATTCAACATCTTTTCATTTGCTTATTTGCCATCTGTGTATCTTCTAAAGATGCAGTTTTATTTTTAAATAATGCTGAGCCTACAGAAAAGTGGCAAGTATAGTACCAAGAACTTCATTTTTCTTAAGCAGTATGAGAATAAATTTCTGGCTTGATACCTTGTTACTCCCTAAAACTTGAATATGTATTTCTTACAAACAAGGTTGTTCTCCTAAATTACCACACTACATACTTGAAATTGGGAAACTGACATGGCTACATCACTGACATCTTCTCTCACCTCATTCAAGTTTCACTAATTGTTTCAATAACATCCTTTATAGCAGAAGGATTGAGTCGAAATCAGGTGATGCCTTTCATTGTCAAATCTCCCAGCCACCTTCAGTCTGGAGCTGTTCCTCAGTCTTTCCTCGACTTTCATAGCCTTGATACTTTTGAAGGTTACAGGCCAGTTATTTGTAGACTGTCCCTCAGTTTGGTTTGAATGATGAATCTTCATGTGTAGGTTTAGACTCTGTATTTTTGGCAGGAATATCACAGAGGTGAGGCTGTGCTTTACTAGTTGCAGTCTATCAGTTGCCACCTGATTTCAGTTTGTTCCATTACCAATGATGTTAATTTGATTAAAGTGTATTTGCCAAGCTTTTGTACTTGAAAATGACTCTCTTTACCTTCATAATTAATAAACAATTTGTGGGGAGATGCTTTGAGACTAAGTACATATCTGTTCCTCTCCAAACCTCCACCCAGTAGTTGTAGCATTCGCTGGTGACTGTTGGGTGAATCAGTACCGTCGTGGCTGTGAGATGACTTCGTCACTCTGATTCCTTATGCACTTGGCATTCTACTACAGGGAAGAACTTCACTGCTCTCTCCAGTTTTTTCGGTATATCAGAACAGACTCATGGATTTCGTTTTAGTTCAGTGGATTGTAATGATCCCAGATTTGGCCAGTGGGAGTTCCTCTGTCTTTTTTTCACATGTCCCCATTATTCTTTGAACACTTCTTTATTTTCTGGCACAAGGTGATGTTTCAGACTCATCTTGTACTTTCCCTGCTTGACCTGCCCAGAATTTAGAGAGTGTGTTGCGACCCTTCACGGCTGGGCGGGTCCATGGTATTTGTGCAGGCAGAATAATATTCACGGAGCCCTTGGGATGTCTGGCGTGACTTTGCTCACAGGTGGGCAAGCCACACATCTGCAAGTTGCACATCTATCTGCATGTCTCATGTCGTGGCCCCCATTGTGGCACCTGTCCTCTTGCGTGTGTCTCTCATCATCACCTCCAGCAGGGAGTCCATACCTGTTTAAGTATTAGAGGGAACAAAGCCAGAAAACTGCCAGAACATTACTTTACATCATTCTGCGCATGTGAGCCCCCTTCATGTTATGGGAACAGTTTGTTGGACTCAGTCTCAAGGCTGTGAGAACACCGGTTATCAGGCCCCTCCAAGGCTATGGGAACACTGCTCCCCTTAGTTACCCAGGCACTGGGTAAGGAAGCCAGACTGCCTCCGCTTACCCTGCAATCCACCCCTTCTGGGTTCCCCACCTTACAATCTACACAAGGATGTCTTCCATGAGGTTCCCCTGGTGAGGAGGGCAGAGCGCCGCGCCCAAAACCCACGACAAGCAGCACAGGCCACAGCAACAAGCAAGGAGCACAGAAGCGCTGCCGCAGCAGCAGTTCTCAGCCTTCAACAGCACACGGCCCAGACCCAGGCAATCAGGCCAGTCCCGTTTTCATACAAGCAAGGCCACTCACGTGGGCCACCCGCCCACAGGGTCCCAGTGGGAATAGCAGCCCACACACCATTCCACGCCTCTCAGCAACGTCCAAGAATATGGGTCTGACACACACCTGTCGGAGCCCAGCCCACCTGGGCCTGTCCTTCAAGGTTCTCAATGCAAAGGGGAGCTGGTCCAGCCAGCTCCACAGCCTCAGCTGTGAGCCACCCCGAGCCATCCCATATGGAGTGGCCACTTAATGGCCTGGGCCGGTCAGACTGCTGGTTCGCCCCAGTACAGATGTCAGTCCAGGTTGCATTCCACAAGGGATGTTCACTGTTCCACTGGTTCTGAAGCCAAGTCCAATTTGAGACAGAAGCAGGAGAGATGCACCGTGGGAGGCCAGCCAATGTGCTCAGGGGGAGTTCAGTGCAGACCCAGCATGCTGATTGGTTAGCCACTGAGACATAGGTATGTGCTCAGTCCACAAAGGTGTTACTTTGCACCTAGGGGCGAAAAGACAGAGCAGTTATAGGCACTAGTAAAGGCAAGTGACAACCCTCAGGCAATATACAAGCCAGCTTCTGGTCCGCTGATAAGACAGCGGCTGGCAGAGGGAGTGTTCCTGGGCGTGAATACCAGACCTTTCTGCCTCAGCTGGGGGTTCAGCATCTATTTGCCATAACAGGGGAGAACTCATAATGGGCCATAGGGATATCACAGAGGTGCCACAAAGAAGCGTTTCATGGTTTGCTGGCCCTGGGTATGTTGCAATATTGGGGTCCATGTCCCAATCACCCAGGGCACTATTTGTACGTTTCTCTCCACCTCTTGGCCCCAAGGGGCAACAAGAGCCACCCAATGCATGTTGGGGGCCTTTCTCTCCCAAGGCCATGTCCAAGTGGCTGTTTGGCCCTCCAGAGCAGGTGAAAGAATATTCCCCTGTTTTCCCATACCTGGTTTCAGCAAGGCACCCTTAGTCTGTACCTGTAGCTGAATTGGACCTGCAGTCCAGTGGAGCAAGGCTTCCACCAGAGCTGGGCACCCCCTCTGACTCCTCTCATTTAGAGTCCAGAGGACAGTCCATAAGCATTTTGCTCAACCCCTCAAAATGCTTATGAGCTGGTCAGGTGGCAGCTGCAGCTTGCAGGTCCTGCTTTAAGAGACCATTGTACCATTCAATCATTCCAGCAGCTTGGGCTTGGGGATGAGAGGCCACATGGAATTTCTAGTCAATCTGCAAGTCCAGAGCCCACTATTGTATGAAGGTCCCAGTAAAATGCATCCCCTGATCACTTTCAAAGATTAGGGGTTGCCCATAAGGAGCACATAACCGCTCCAGTGCAGCGATCCTGCTTTCTGATCTGGGTGCCATGCGGGATAAGCAGCTAAGTCCTGTGGCCGTGTCCACACCTGTAATAGCATACTTATATCCCTCTCAGCTAGGTAGGGGCCCGATTACATCCACCTGCCACCAGGTCAGCAGTACCCATCCCTGCAGTACCTGTCCAGAAGTTCCCACAGGCCTTCGGGGATGCTCTCACAAGCAGACAACACACATCTCACAAGCTTCTTGTGCCTCTGCCAATGTCACAGGTAAGCCCCAAGTTTTGACAGTGGACCACATGGTCTTTTGCCCAGAGTGGAAGAGGCGACGGTGCAGTCTCTGGGCTACTTCCCTTCCTGAGGGACTGGCAGGTGCCTTTTCTAGCCACTGCAACTTGGCTGGAGTATCAGCCTCATCATTCCCAGGGGAAGAAGCAAGAGGTGCATGTCCAGTAACATGATGTATGGTGATTTGTTTCTGGTGGCCTAACTCCCACAAGTCTTGCCATAAAGTCTGTCCCCACAATGGTCTATGCATAACTATCCATTTATTTGCATGCCATGTAGAGGTCCATAATGTTAGCCCCTGGTACACTGCCCAACTATCCGTGCAAATAGTCAGGGGCGGGACTTCATTGACCCTCACGAGCCATATGGCTTAGGGTTCAGCCCATTGGCTGCTCTGCCCCATGTCAGTGTCAAGCCACATTATGTCTGTCTCTGACTGAATTGTTACGGTGGTCCACGCCACAGGCTGGCCCCTGCTGGCCCCGTCTGTGTACCAGTCATCTGAGGGAATAGGTGCCTGCCCTTCCTGGAAGGGGCTGGCTTCCATCTCTTCCATAGGGACAGGAACAGTAGATTTCTCATCTACATAAATAACTGGACCTAATACTTCCTGTAGCTCAGTCTGCAAAGGGCTAGTGGACAGAGTACCCCTTTGTTGCAGATAAGCCCCCCACTTAGCTAACGCGGGTGTCTGAGCTGTCCCACTACAAGGCTTGGCCATCCAGTCCTGGACCCACCCTGCAATGGGATGGGTGGTCCTAACTGTCACGGGGGCAGGTCCTGTTATGGCCTCTGTGGCCAACAGGGCAGCATACACTGCAGCCAGCGGCTTTTCACTCAGGGAGTACCCTGCCTCTGCTCCTTCCAGAGTTGGGACGAGAAACCCAAGGATTGACTAGCCGTTCTGTCACTGCCACAAACCCCATCCAAAGCCTTCCTACACATCTAGCTCACAGGGTCTAGCAGGATATTTCCTCCCTCTTCTTGGGAGGTTGGCACAGCCAAATGGCCCTTTAGACGCATAGGACAGGCCTCTTGAGGTCACACCCCCGGGGTTTGGACAGATAATTTAGGCCTGCACCAGATGCCAATGTGCAGGCAGGAGCTGCACATGCCACGCAGGTGGGCGACAGTTGTTGGCACCACCACTGCATCCCCTCGGGTTGCCAGGCCGCTGTTTCTGCAGCTCCAGCAACTGCTGTCTCTGTGGCTCCAGGGGCTGCTCTCATCTTCTGGGGGCCCCTCTAACAGGCACAGCACTCGCTTGCCACTCCCACCACCGCAGATCTCTGGCTCCCTCCCTATTAGTGAGCTTTCTGGGTGCCAGTGCCTGCTTCCCTGTCTTGTGCCAGCTCTACTTTCTCAGAGCGTCCTGGGTCTCGCCCCCAGCTCTAACAGCTCCCATAGCCGCCCCTCCTCCTGGAACGCTGCTGCAAAGCTTAGTTCCCAGTACTCAGCCTTGACTCTCAGGCAGAGGAGCCCACACTGCTTGCCTGCAGGGGTCCCTGCCTCTTCTAATCAGCATACTGTCACCTGGCCCGGCATGTCACTCTCAGCAACTGTGTCCCACGTCTGTGTAGGGCAGGGGAGGGACTGGGATTCCCAGACCCAAACTTCCCTCAGGAGCCTAGGCTGCTGCCCCCCGGGAACTCAGTTCCTTTCCCCTGCTAAATTGCTCACTACGAGTGGAGAAGGGGATTGCAGCAGCTCAGCCACTCAGAGGCTTTCTACCAGGGTGCAGACTCAAACCTTTAAGGCTTTTCATTCTGCCTCTGTGTTTGCGTAACTTTGCCACGTGGGGAAGTGCAGTCTCCTCTTCTTCAGCCTTCAGGGCTTCCAGTTCCTCTCAGGGCTCTTGGAACTTTGCTGTGTCTCAAAGCATTGTCTCTGTCTCGGCTTGCAAAGCTGAAACACCCAGCCCACGGCCCCCATGGCTGAGTGGGCACTGGGCTTTTTCTAGGGTCTTCCCCACCACCCACAGGGCTTTCTCCATGTCAGATGTGCCACTAACATCAGGCCAGTCCTGGGGCAGGAAGGCCAGCTGCCAGTAGCCTGACCACCAAATACTACCTGCCGGTGACTGGCCACTCTAAGGCCCCCTCCGGGGATGCCAACTCCATATCGTTCCGCAATGAATCCTGCCTACCACGCCCATTGTATTGCCACTCTTCACGACTGGGCAGGTCCATGGTACTTGCGCAGGTGGAATAATATTCACGGAGCCATTGGGATGTCTGGCATGACTTTATTCACAGGTGGGCAAGCCATGCATGCTGCAAGCTGCGTGTCTATCTGCATGTCTCATGTCATGGCCCCTGCATCCCAGGGTGACACCCATCATGACACCTGTTCCCTTGTGCGTGTCTCTCATCATCATCTCCCTCAGCAGGGAGTCCCTACCTGTTTAAGTGCTAGAGGGAAACAAAGCTGGAAAACTGCCAGAACTTTACATGACATAACATAATTCCGTGCATGCAAGCCCACTTCATGTTATGGGAACAGTTTACCAGACCAGTCTGAAGGCTGTGAGAACAGTAGTTATCAGGCCCCTCCAGGGCTATGGGAACACTGCTTCCCTGAGTTGCCCAGACACCTGGGTAAGGAAGCCAGGCTGCCTCCACTTACCCTACAGATAGCAAGGTCTGGACACTAGGGAGGCTCATGGCTTTTGGAGGCGTGTCGCTGCCCCAGGGACTCTCACTGAACAGAGGCAGGAAATACATGGGTGCATATACCCAAGGCAAAGATGTATACACATTTACTTCTACATTTGTTATATCTATCTTTGTGTATATTGAAAGCCCTGAATTTGCATCGATAACTCTAATTTTCATCTAAACTTAAAGGGTTCTATATTATTTTGCTAAGGCTGCCATAACAAAATACCACAGACTGGGAGCATTTAGACAACAGAAATTTAACTTTTCACATTTCTGGAGGCTGGAAGTACAAGATCAAAGTGTTGGCAGGGCTGGTGTCCTCCGAGGCTTCTCTCCTTGACTTGCAGATGGCCGCTCTCTTGCTGCCCCTTCACATGGGCATCTCTCTGCGCACATGTGTCCCTGATGTCTCTCTGAGTGTCCTGATCACCTTTTCTTGTAAAGGCACCTGTCAGATTTGTTGAGGGTCCATCCTAACAACCTCTATCTACCTTAATCGCCTGATTAAAGGATCTTTTTCCAAATATAGCTACATTCTGAAGTATTCGGGGTTAAGACTTCAACAAGTGAGTTGGTGGGGGATGCATTCAACATTCCTTCGTTTGTGGACAGTGTCCTCCCTGTGTCTTCACGTCATCTTCCCTCCGCCTATGTCTGTCCCTGGGACCGTTTCCCCCCTTTTTATAAGGATACTCAGGTTAGGGCTCACAACAGTTTAGTATGACCTCACTGTAACTTATCTAATTACATCTGCAATGACCCTATTTCCAGTACAAGGTCGCATTCTGAGGTCCTGGGGGTTTGCACTAAAATAGGAATTTTGGGGGTGTGGGGTCAAAATTCAACCCATAACAATCTTTGTGGGACATCCAATCTAATGTCTCAGGAAAGACTAAGTTCCAGATAGCACATTTCCTGCCCTGTCTATCTTGCTCAGTTCCAGGTGAAACCTCGTTCTGGGCAAATCTGAAAACTCAAACTGATTATCTTCCTGGTAAAAAGAAATCCACTCCCGTGGAAACTGCACCTGAATTCATGGCTACAAGTAATCCCACTAGCAGAAAAATACATTAGGAGCCAAGACCTCCTTCTCCTGCTGAGGGATGCATGGCCATCACATGTCATTAGAGGGGGCCCTGGAGTCCCCATATGATGTCCACCAGTGCCCAGGTGACTGTCTTTCGATATCTATAGTTGTCATTCTGATTAGTAAGACCCAGGGCAATTTTAAGCACTTACACATTGTCTCACTGTTTTGTATTTGCTAAATCACCACACACTAGAAATGTAAATCACCACACACTATACGGGAGGTCCACAATATTTTGTATATTAAAAAGAGATCTTCTTACTCAAAACTGAATGATTTACTATAAAATTACAGTAATAAGAAGACAGTGTGGTGCTGGCAAAAGGATGAAAAATAGATCAATAAAGGAAATTGATAACCCAGGAGCAGATACTCGTGAATACAACAATTTGATTTTTGACAAAGACGCTGAAGCAATCTGATGGGGGAAAGGAAAGTCTTCAATGAATGGCACTGTGGTAACTGGGTATCCACCTCAATCCCTGCAGCAGTCAGGGTTTGATCAGAAAAGCAGAGCCGCTGTGCAGGTTACAGAAGGGGGCTTTATCCTAGGAATTTATTATTGATGATAGGTTTTCTTATTACCAATTAAGAGAGCTGGTTACACAGTCTATGTCAAGCTGTTGTTTTTGCTTAAGTGGTGGGCCTGAAATAAGCAGGACTGGTACACAGGAAGGAAAGATAGATATGAGGAGGACAGCAAGGGCAGACTGGGGCCTGCATCTCTCACCATCACCAACTTAAATGACATGGGCACCCTACAAAATAAGCTGGTGCCTTCACCGTGGAGTGGCACTCCCTAGCCCAGGACACAAAGAAGTGGAAGAAGGCAACGTGGTAGAGCTGGAGGAGCTGGGTGCCTGGCTGCTGCCCAGCATCACCTAGGTGATCCAGAGGCTGAGTGACAGTGTGCTCAGCCCCACATAGATTATTTGAACTTAAAGGTGGACCTTTCTGCACTTCTACCTTCCAAGTATGGCACACATTTCTCTTGTGCTCATCTCTAACCTAGAACCATGCAGGGAAGGGTAATGTAGTTCCAGCTCAGCAGAGCTGACATGGGATAAAGCTTCCCCAACCCTCAACTCACACCACACTAAAAAATTAATTAAACATGGCTCATAGGCCCCCATATAAATGCTAAACTATAAAGCTTCTAAATGAAAACATGGGAGACAATCTTCCCAACTGTGGTCAGCAGATTTCTAATATATAATGTGGGCAGCAAACACCACGAAGGAAAAAATGGATACGGTAAAGTTATCAAAATTAAAAAGCTCTGCTCATCAAAAGATGCCAGTAAAAAATAAAAAGATAAGCTAAAGACTGGGGGAAAATATTCACAAAACATATAATCCTTAATAACTCAATAATAAAAAGTCAAAAAATAGGCAAGAGATTTGAAAAGGCACTTCACAAAGGAAGATATGGCCAATAGGCACATGAAAAGGTAGTCAAGACCCTTAGTTAGAAATGCAAATTAATGCCACAATGAGACACCACGACACACAAATCATAATGATTAAAATGTAAAAGATGAACAATTCCAACTGTTGTGAGGATGTGGGGCAATCGCATACATTTTTGGTGGACTTGCACACGTTCAGTCTAATGATGTCTGTAACTTATTTGGAAATGCATCAAAATATAGACAACGAGGCAGATTGTATTTGCCAGCAACACTTCCTTTCCCACCTGCTCTCGTACGACCATAGCAACAGAGGGCAACTGCGCCACTCCCCTTTCTAGACACGGAGTCCAATTCCCCTCTCCTTAAGTTTGGTGAGCTGGTCACGGCTGCAGCCAATAGCATTCAGTGAAAATTACGTTGTATGAGTTACAAGACTCGGTCAGAAAAGTGCATGACACTTTCACTTTATTCACAGGGACACTGTGCTTAGAGCCCTGAGCCATCAGTAAGAAGTTCAGCACCCTGAGGCCACCATGTTGTAACAAAACCAACTCACTGGAGAGGCCACATGCAGTCACTTCCCTTAGTTGTCTCAGTCTTCAAGTCATCGTAGCCCAGGTGCCAAGACATGTAAGTGAAAGGGCCTCCGGCTATTTCCAGCACTGAGACGTCAAGTTACCCCTAGCCTAAGGACGTTTCCAAACGGAGCATTGAAAGTACCGCCTGGTTTCTGTCAGCTGTGGTCACAAAGCATGACAGAGAGAGACAAACTAAAGAAGGAAAACAATCAGTTTCAAGAATTAAATTTAGAAGAATTTAGAAGTCAGGAGTAGCTGATTCAAAAAAATTTCTCATTCCAAATTTCTCCCAGAAGAAGTTTCTCCAAGATAGAATGCGCTCCTGGGCAAAGATCAAATCCAAGGCACGGACAGGAAAACGTCTCAGGGTGAAGGTGAAAGCAAGTGCCCGACCTTAAACTCTTCATTAGGACGTCGTGAAATTTATAGGCAGTGCCTTGTAGACACTTTCAACTAGACAGAAGGGCTTTGAAGGATATTGATGGCATGCCTTACAGACTCTCTATGTTAAACAATAAAATTTCTAACAGTTTTAAAGGGCTTGTTCCATAGTAACCTCACAGGCAGCCCACAGTAAGAGGGCTGATTTTGAAAAGATTTGTGAGTGTGGCTTTTGTTTAATGGAGGGGATTTACAAACTGATAGGGAAGAAATCCACAAAGGTTTTAAGGGAATTGAATTAGATTGGAATGCAAGTGAAAGACACAATTCAAAATGAAAAGAGGTCTTTGACTTCCCACCCTTTTATGGGCAATAAGCAGGTTCAGAAGGCTACTTACTTGCAAATGCAGGTCATTTCTTATGGAAAAGAAAAGATGACTTAGAGGGCAGGGTCGAGATCCCCCAGGGCAGAACTAAGAGCTGTGGAAGACAACTCCCAAAGAATTGTTACTGCCCATTGCTGAGCCCTCCCCTCATTTTCTCGTTTTCTGCATAGTAATATCTGTTGTGGTTATCTATTCCTGCCCTGTTCTTTTATGTAGGGGGTGAGGGAAGGGGGGCAGATAACATGTCTGTTTAGTTAGGGAGCTTATTCACACCTAGACCTGATTCACATGAAGAAATCTTGGTCATTGAGCTTGAGCCTGTTGCTTTAAAAAAAAGAGACTTTGGGGAGCTCTTAGGGTGGACATTTTGCATAATAATTGTTATGACAAAGAAGCAAATGTGGTCAGTTCCAAAGATGGCCACCATAAGAGCCCCTGTCCCACATGATCTTTTACAAATGAACTTGCCACTTCACCATCAAGAAGTAGACTCCAATTCTCCTCTATTTAAATCTGACTG
Organism: Micronycteris hirsuta; assembly: GCA_004026765.1. Lineage (NCBI taxonomy): Eukaryota > Metazoa > Chordata > Mammalia > Chiroptera > Phyllostomidae > Micronycteris > Micronycteris hirsuta. The sequence continues at coordinate 49,981 of PVJI01006860.1, read as the reverse complement.
CTTCCACCAATAGGAAGCGATGCTATGCGACTTGGCAATGCAGCTTCTTCCTGTTTGCTGGAACTCATGTTTGATGCCCTGAGCCGCCCTGTAAGAAGTTTGACGACCTTGCGTCTCCCATCCTGGGATTCTAGCTTCCAGCCATCAGGGGTTCCCAGCTGAGGTCCCAGACGTCATGAAGCAAGGACAAGCCAACCTCACTATACCCCACCTGAATTCCTAACTCACACAGTCCACAAGCAGAACAAAATGGCTGTTGTTTTAAGTCACTAAGTTTTGGGGTAGTTGTCATACAGGGTAACCAGGACAGATGGATGGCTAAATGGATGGATGAATAGATATACGACGAAGCAAGAGTAGTAAGATGTTAGCTGTACAATGTGAGTGAAACGTGCTTGGGTGTTCACTGTACAATTCTTTCCATTTTTCTGTATATGTAAAAATTTTTACAATAGGACGTTGGTAAGGGAGAAAAGATAGGAACCTTCGTGAATAACGGAAAAGCACTGGCTAGCCTTCATTCTGTATTACAGTGTGTGGGCCCATGCCAAGCGCTTTATAGTCATTAGCTCCTTTAATCTTCCCGACAGCCCCATAGTTGGTGCTACTATTTTCTCCATTTTGCAGGTGAGGAAAGTGAGCCTCAGAGAGGCTAAGTGACCCATGTAAGGTAACAATGTTTTAAATAGTAGGGGCAGGACTCTAACTTAGGTATGGCATGTGTGACTCCATAACCGATGTTCCCTCAGGTCGGAGTGTCCAGCATTCCTGTCCACCCTCATCCATTTTGTTGATAGAAAGAAAAAGTTAAAATCCAACAAATGGCTTCTAACAACTCCTTCATTTTCATACTTCCCCAGTATTGGGTTGTGACTTTCTGGAAGAAAACATGACATTCTTATTTAAATTCTCTTCCTTTGGGGACGGGGTTGTCTCCTTTCTAGTAACCTTGGCAGTTACTCTTTTCTAGGTGCTAAGAAACGTGCCTCATGGGTGGGGCTCCAAAGGCGGCCACGCTCGTGTCTCCTTTCGTTCTCTCTGCACTCTGAAGGTAGGGCAGGCTCTTTTCATGAATGAGAACCCCGGGAGATTCCCAGACTTTAAGTAAAGTGACCAGGGTCATGCAGGTTTAACGGACAGTACAGTCAGTACTCGAACTCACACTCCTGATGCTGACCCTTATCTGGGCTTCAGGCTGGTTTCCTCCCAAACCAGGCCTGGCAATGGAGCTGTGCGTGCTCAGAGGCCTGTGGTTTCTGTGGGTGCTTTCCAGGCAGTCATACTTCCTGATCGACTTCCCCACCCGGCACAACCCTGGAGCTCTTGAGCCCATGAGCAGAGATTTGAGCCAGTCGTGGACATATGATCTTGGCCACCTGCAAGCTTTCACAAAAAGGGCTGTCCTCTGCCAGGTTTCCGTTTTCACAGAAGGCCTATAAAACGCCTATAAAATGCCTTGACGTCCCATACTGTGCTTCACTGCGGCCTTGGGGAGGGGCAGAGACCTGGTGGTGCCCATCTTCCCCAGCAGGAAAGGTCCCCTATTCCGCAGAGAGGAGGCAGGACCTGACCTCCAATCTGCAGGGCTGCAGCCTGGCGGGGCAAAGACCGGCCTCCCCCGAGCAGGGACACCTGCCAGGGCAGGGCTGGAAACGCTGCCAGAGCCGGGTGACCAGACGGCCTGAGCCCAAGCATCAGAGGCTCGGGTGGACTCTTGTGGCCTCCAGGCCAGTGCGTACACAGCCCAGGTCTGAGTTGGCTGGCCTCGGCCGTCCTTACAGGCTTCCGGCCAGGCCTGGGTCCTATGCCCATAGCTCAGCACGAGCACCCCGTTTGGAGACTGTGGCCCACAGCGATGGGGTGACTGAGCGGAGGCCAACTGGCGGTGATAGGGCTGCGACCCAATCCCAGCCTGGGGCCCAGAGGCACGGTGCTCCCGGCCCACGCCGGCCCGGGCGGGTGCGGCTGGGGGTGGCCGGCTGGCTTGCCTGCCGGCTTTCACCAGCAGAGCTGCCGTCGTCCCAAGTTCTGTCTCTGCCCAGGGTCGCTTGAGTACTGCAGCTCCTGAAGGCTTTTCTGTACCATAAAGGGGAAAGGGGAGGAGGCAGCTGCCCAGTGGCTGCGGTTTTTGGCATCGGATCCTCTTTTCGAGTCGAGCCCTGCCTCCCTCACTGAGGCTCCACGGAGTCAGAGCCCTGGACCCGAGGTCAAGTGCGGGTGTGGCCAGGAGGCACAACCTGTGGGCGGGCCCGCGTGGGAGGGCGGTGGCCCCAGGCTGCCCCAGCTGCTGGAGGGCATTTCCCGACCCCGGTGGTGCTGCGCAGGAGTGGGGGGGTGGGGCAAGGAAGGGGGACCAGAGAGGCCCAAGGAGGGCGACAGGTCTGTTTCCGCCCGGCCTCCGCCCGCTTCTCCTGAAACGAGTCTTTCCAGTGGGGTCGCCCCGCCGGCCAGGCCCGCCCCGCCTAGCCTCCTGGAACCGCCGAAGACTGGCACCACCCCGCCTAGGCCGCAGGCGAGCTCCGAGGCTGGGCCCAAGGGTGGAGCCTCTGCAGAGGCGGGACAGCGCGGCACCCGGTTCTCCTGGGGCTGCGAGCTACCCGGGAGTTTTTATGCCCCGCCGCCTTCTCCACCCTCCCCCCCGTCTTTTGGGAAAGCTTCCTGGATGATTCTGCAAATCTAGGCTCCAGTCCAACTTTATTACTTTACAGCCGGCAAAACAGGTACAGACAGACAATCGCAAGGCCGCGCCGTGAGTTAGCAAACCACCAGGGTGCCTGGCGGAAGCCTACAAGGAGCTGCCGACAGAAGCCAGGATTTTCCCGGGTCCTGAGTCCTGGGGGTCTGGGGTAGCGGAAGGGGCCCAGGACTCAGGGAATTAATGAGGAAGAAGGCTTTCTTCCCTCAACCGAAGAGGAGAAACTCCATTTAACCTCTGCGTCCAGTGCGCAGGGACCACTCTCCCTCCCAGCCTGGCGCCAGCAAGCACCCGGGGCATGCTGACCGGGGCCAGGAGTTGGGAGCGAAGCCTCAGCCGCGGAACCAGTGAGGTCTCTGCTCGCCAGGGTCTGGTTTTTCAATCGCAGCGTGCTGAGACCCAAGGCGGGGTGCCCGCCCTGGAGGATTCTTTTTATCTGCTCAACCTTGAGTCAGACTTGCGATCAGTATTTGATCAAGAAACTTGGTCAGTTTCTCAAAATGCAAAATCAACCACTGGTTTTCCTTTCGTACTTGGCATTTCCTTGGGATATTCTCGGCGCTGAGAATGAAAGATGATAAACTATTGTCTTACATTCTGCCCTGATTGGCACCCTTCCTCAATTCCGAATTTCCCTGGAGCCAGGTCTTTGCAGCTTCTGGATTATGATTTTTTTAAAATATAATTTTGATGAGTTTTTGTCTGTTCCACAAATAAGAACCTTTCTTAATTACAGGAGAAAATGTTTTCAGGGAGAAAGGGAAGACCATTAGAGCAAAGTCCCCAAACAACGCTTCTTAAGGAAATCTCAGGGTGGGCGGGCCCTCAGCCCAAGGCAACTGGCGGAGGAAGAGCCAGGCAAGATCCCTTCTCGGCAGCTGTCCGGTCACTATCTCCCAGGTAACTCTTGGCAAGAAAATAAAGAACAAACGAAGGTTTGCATAAAGTTGTTCATCCTCCTGCAGAGGTTTCTACTTTGAGAGAAAGCATGGTCTTGGTTAAATGGTTTTATATGGTAGATGAGTAGACATTTCTCTTTATATAGATATTTGCAGCTAATAAATGAAGAGCGATGGATAAAATATCATTTTTCATTCCTAATGAATGAATGGATCTAGGCATGATCAGCAATGGCTACTAACACCATGAAAAGAGAACCTGACATAACGTGCTTTCTAATGGGAAACTCAGCACCAATTATGAAGTTGTCTGGACACTCTTCTCACACACACACACACACACACATCAAACCTGCGTCTGATCAGGCCTCATCTAGATCAATCACCACCTTTCAGGAAGTACACAAAGTGCAGGAGAACATATTAAACAGCACTATGGGGACATAATAAAAAACTGTGCAGATCTTGTGAAACTACGGGACAAAGGACCCAGTTATTCAATAATTAATTGCAGCGAAAATAAGTGCATTTGGATCTTAAATCAAACAAATGGTAAAAAGAAAAAAAGGTGACCTTATAGGATACTTGTAACTATGATGGGATATTTGATATTTTAAAAATATTATATTATTTTAATATATTTTTAAGTATTTTGAAATATATGTTAAAATATTTACAGATGAAATTATATCTAGAATTTATCTCTAAATTTTTTTTAAAGCATGAACTATTGTAACTTTTTTTTTTTTTAGAGTTTTTTAATTTTCAGAGAGAGGAGAAGGGAGGGAGAAAGAGCAATGTATGGTTGCCTCTCACATGGCCCTCACTGGGGACCTGGTCTATAACCCAGACATGTGCCCCGACTGGGAATTGAACCGGGACGCTCTGGTTCCCAGCCCGCGCTCAATCCACTGAGCTACACTAGCCGGGCTCTAAAGTTTTTTTAAAAGACCTTATTTATTTATTCTTAGAGTGAGGGGAAGAGAGGGAGAAAGAGAGGGAGAGAAACATCAATCGGTTGTCAGCCAGACCACAGCCTAGGCATGTGCCCTGCAGGAATCGAATCGGCAACCTTTTAGCTTTGTGGGCTGATGCGCAATCAATGGAGCTATAGCTGGTCAGGGCTGTTTCTAAAGTTTTATGTAGCTATAAGGAAAGTGAGTGAAGGTATAGATGGAAATAAGATTGGACAAGTAAAGGGTATACAGTGGGTATATCATTATATTATTTTCTCTATCTTTTCTTATGTTGCGATTTTTTTATCTTTTACTTTTGCAGGGCTTTCTTGAACTTGGGAGCCAAAATTGAAGCCTGACTGAACTACCTGGGCAGGAGCTCAGCACACCTGGCCCATGTCTTGCTCTGTGACTTTGTACACATGGATCCTCACTTGTCCATTTAGGAAACGCTATTGAGGGTGTTCTGTCAGCTTGAGCCTCTGAAATTATGGAGCTCACACTCTAGATTAGAAAATGTCAAAGAAGAAAGCTGCCAACTGGAAGGATGGAAGGCTTTGCAGAATTAATGTTTCATATGAGTCCTGACAGGTGAAAAGGAATTCCTTGGGTGGTGTCAGTTCATCTTCCGTAAGATATTTAGACTAGATCTGCAAGGAGGACCCATTTAGTACTAATAGATTCTATGATTATAGCCTGCCTGGAACCATTTTTTTTCTTCTGTGTGTGTCCCACCAGGGAGTTGAGAGATCCCCATGGCCTTCTTGCCATCATCTCTGATTTTGTTACCTGAAGCATCCATTTCGAGCTGTTGGTCTTGAATCTCCCAGTTAAGTTTGGAGGCCAAAGCATGATCATATTAGCCAGTTTAGAAACTTCTTAGGCAATGGTCTCTTGGGCTTGCAGATTTATTTCCATCCATCTGGTTCCCAGGGCATTTTGCTTTGTTGTCTTAGCTGTACATTTGCTTATAGTTACATCCAGCCTTGGTGATACAGCCCATTTACACATCCAAATGTGGTGCCTGCGGTCAACACCCTCAGCCTTCCAACTGCGTTTGTCTTCCCTCCCTATGGAACAGACAGTTTGAGACACAGCGTGCAACCTGGTCTTTGGGTTAACCAGCTTATCCTGATACGCTATCATAACAGGTTAAAATTTGTGTTTTGCTGGCCCTTTCACCCATGTGACATGAACCATCTGTTAGGGCAAAGCTTGAAGCAGCTGTGGCCCTTTGACAGGTAGTTGTCTGTAGCATATCTCTGCCCTATTATGGAAAACGTTTTTTTTGTTGTTGTTGTTTATTCTTTCATCTCAATTTTTATGGATATTTGCACTTTAAAAATTCTGAACCTTTTGGAGACGTAAGATAAGAATCTTTAAACTTGGTTGCTGTGTGTTTGCTGAGTGAGTTGCCTGTGCTGTGTTGCAGAGTTACACACATCATTTTCTTAGGGACCTGGACAGCATCCTGCTGTGTTATCTGCAGCCTGGAAGAGGGCAGGGAATGCTAGGAGCTCTCCTAATTCTTGCTGCTGTAAACCAAAGGTATACTTCACTGTGGGGGAAAATATTGGGAAGTTAGCTGTGATATGTTCTATCTTTTTAGTGACTGCTAAAAAGCTTTTTATACTAATTTAATTAGAATGATTTACCTTAACAGAAAACTATAATTTTCTACTTTTTCCAATTAGTTGAACCAATTTGTGTTTTGTTTTTGCCCACCCAGATGGAATTTATTACTTCAAATCCAATACCCTAAACTTTTATGCTAACGATCATTATAGCTGAGGAATTATGCTAGAGGAATAGTTGAAACCTCTACTTATGGCTCAGGAAAACCAGTCTGAATCAAAACAAAGCTTCTACCTCAAACAACTAAAACAGCTGGATAATTTTTAAAATATGTCTGAAAATATCAGAGATCTACCCAGGCAATGAGAACCTGAGAGGGCAAGATCCTGGAGAGAAGGGACACACAGATGAGCCCGACAGCTGACACATGCCTGAGTCAGCGTGGGCTGCCCTAACAAAACCTGCATACTGGGAGGCTTAAACAACCGACACTTATTTCTCACAGTTATGGAAGCTGGAAGTCTTATGAAGTCAAAGTGATGACAAAGAAAGAGAACTTTGGTATTACTTCCTCTTCTCATACGAACACTAACACCATCATGGAAGCTCCACCTTCAAGACCTCATGTAAACTTAGTTACCTCCCAAAAGCTTTACTTCCTTCTACCATGACATTGGGGGTTAGGGCTTCAACATATGTATCCGGGGGACACAAACATTTTATCCATAACACGCTTTTATTCTCCTCAAAGTATTTACTTATAAGGACAGTGACTTAAAGGTTAAAAAGCTGAGCAAAGTTTTGGCAATCTCAGAGAGGCCTAGGTAATAAATATCCTAGGTTTGTGGTTAGGACCTCTGAAAGGTCATACTAACAGTAAGGGCAAATTGAAAAACAGCAACAGTCACAAAGACACAACTTGACTCAAACTAGATTAAGATAGTCTGCCTCTATACTAAATGCTTTACAAAAGCAAAAAGACAGTCTCTGCAGAAAGATAGCATCATCCACAGTATCACGTTGGTTCCACAATTTTTTATATACAACATGTAGCATTTAATAAAAATTTACTAGGCAAACCAGAAGACAAGACTAAATGACCCAGAACCAAGAGAAGAAATAAAGAACCCGATCAGGTTAGAGATGGAGTCATAGGTAAGCATGCTTCACCTCCTTGCACAGCTACAGAAACAATTATACTAGACTGCAAAACAAATATCACCCAGAACCATCAGAAAATTGAGCTGTGTGGAAGTCCAACAACCAAGGATTTAAAGAGGCTACATTCATCCAGATGGGTAAGAGGGGCGGAGACACAGAGAGGTGGAGAAGCGCGAGGGGCACAGAGCTACAGAGTGGCACAGGGCTGTGGGAGTGCTGTGCAGCTGCGGGAGTGGCATGGAGTGCTGGTGGAATGGGTGGTCCCACATTCATGTGTGGTCGATAAAAATCACGAGGGATACCTCAGGAGTGAGGGATCCAAGTCCCAAACCAAACCTAGCAGTCCAGGGTTCCAGTGCCAGGAAGATAAATCCCCATAACTTCTGGCTGTAAAAACAAGTGGGGGTTGGAGCAGTGAAAGAAACTGCTGGATTCTCAGGAGACTTCTCTTAAAGGGCCCACATGGACATAGGACATACACAGATCCAGCCCCCCTGGGATTCAGCACCAGGGCAACAGCTGGAAGAGCACAAGTGGCATATGGGGAGAAAGTGTAGTCACTGGAAATGGTGAGAGCTGGGAGACAGCTTCCTCTGGGGCAAACTTCTAGAAGCCGGGCAGCAGCATTGTCACCTCTCTGAACCCTCTCCCACCACAGAGCCACAAAGTGGTGAAATGGGTTGTCCCACCTGGTGATCACGTAAGGCTCCACCCTACACAATTGACAGGTCTGCTCTTCTACAATTGGCCACAATACTAAGATAGGGAATTAAAGCAGCTCTACCTAATACACAGAAACCAATGCAGGGAGGCTGCCACATTGAGGAGACGAAGAGGATGCCCCCCCCCAAAAAACAGAATAAAACTCCAGAAAAAGAATTAAATGAAATGGAGATAAGCAACCTATCAGATGCAGAGTTCAAAACACTGGTTATCAGGATGCTCAAAGAACTCACTGAGTACAGCAACAACATAAAAAAACCCAGGCAGAAATGAAGGTTACATTAAGTGAAATAAAGAAAAATCTATAGGGAAACAACAATGGAGGGAATGAAACTGGGCATCGGATCAATTATTTGGAACATAAGGAAGGAAAAAAGCATTCAATTGGAACAGCCAGAAGATAAAAGAATTGAAAAATATTTTTTTAATTTTAATTAAATAATTAATTTTTTAATTAAAGAATTTAAAAAAACAAATGAGGATAGAATAAGAAGCTGGTGGGTCATCTCCAAATGTAACAACATCTGAATCATAAGGATGCCAGAAGGAGAGGAGGAAGAGCAAGAAATTGAAAACATATTTGAAAAAATAATGAAAGAAAACTTCTCCAATTTGGTGAAGGAAATAGACAACTCCAGGAAGCACAGAAAGTCCCAAACAAGTTGGACCCAAAGAGGACCACACCAAAACACATCATAATTAAAATGCCAAGGGTTAAAGATAAAGAGAGCATCTTAAAAGCAGCAGCAAGAGAAAAGCAGAGAGTTACCTACAAAGGTGTTCCCATAAGACTGTCAGCTGATTTCTCAAAAGAAACTATGCAGACTAGAAGGGACTGACAAGAAGTACTCAAAGTGATGAAAAGCAAGGACCTACAACCTAGATTACTCTATCCAGCAAAACTATCACTTAGAATGGGAGGGCAAATAAAGTGCTTCCCAGACCAGGTAGAGCTAGTTCATCATCACCAAGCCATTATTATATGAAATGTTAAAGGGACTTATTTAAGAAAAAGAAGATCAAAACTATGGACACTAAAATGGTAACAAATTCACAATTATTAACTGAATCTAAAAAAACAAACCAAGCAAACCACAAGAACAGGAACAGAATCATAGATGTGGAGATCATTTCGATGGTTATCAGCTGGGGGCAGCAGGGGGAGAATGGGGGGAAAGGTGCAGGGATTAAGAAGCATAAATTGGTAGGTACAAAATAGACAGGGGGATGTTAAGAATAGTACTCATATGCATGACCCATGGACATTAACTAAAGTGTGGGAATTGCTGGAGGGAATGGTGGTACCAGGGGGAGGGAGGCAAAAGGGGAAAAATTGGGACAACTGTAATAGCATAATCAATAAAATATATTTTTTAAAAAAGAAAGTTAGAAAGCCTGACCTTCTACTTTGTCCAAATTAGAACTAAAATTGCATTGTGGATCCCAAGAAAAAACATTCATTTGATGTGAACCATGAGAAGGAATTTATCTGCTGAGATGGACTCCCCGTGGTTAACCAAGGGCAGAAATTTTATAAATAATAAATGCTTAGTGGCCATTTGCTGACAGGGGCTTCTCACATACTCTGTATACTGGAAGGATCCCTCAGTCTAAACTCTCAGCTTTCCATACCATGCCCTGCTTATTTATGTCATCTGAGTGAACTACTGCAGGGAAACCTGGTTTCATCTTTCTTCTAAAGGACTGAGACCTACCCTGTCCAATCAGACCTGAACAACTTGTATACCTCATTTATATAAAGCAAACCTAATTGAGACCTCAGGTGGGAACTTTCATTATAAAAGTGGTTTTGTCTCAGTGGAACACAATTGCTACATGAGTCTGTGTCTCTGAGGCTGCAGCTCCTTTTTGTTCAAATAAATGTTTTAATTCTTTTGAAAAGAGAAATAAATAGATAATAGAAACTGACCTACAAGAAACCCAGTTATTGAAGTTATCAGATTTAGACTTTAGAATAACCTCCGACTGATACACTCAAAGATAAAAGACAAAATGGAAAATTTCACAAAGAATAGAAATATATTAAAAAATCAATAGCAATTTTATAACTGAATAATATAATTAAAATTAAGAACATATTGTATGAGTTCAATGTACAAGACACAGATGAAGAGAGGATTAGTAAATTGGAGGGTACATCAGAAGAAAATATCTGGATTGAGCATACGGAGACAAAAGAATGGAAAAGACAGAAAGTATATATCACATTTTGGACATAGGAAATTTTTAGCATAATTGTAATTGAAGTCCCAGAAGAAGAAAGAGAGAGAGAGAAACAGCAATATTTGAATAAATAATGGCTAAACATTTTCCAAAATTGATGAAAAGCATAAATTCACAAATTTGAGAAGCTCTGTAGAACCCTAACTATAAATACAAAGTCACACCTAAATACATCATAGTAAAACTTCTGAAAACCAAAGAGTAAAAGATAATCTTTAAAATAGCCAAGTAAAATGACAGGTTACCTTCACTTGAGCTACCGTAGGACTTACATCTAACTCTCCATGCAAAACTATGGAAGTCAGAAGTGAAATAACATCTTTACAGCATTGAAAAGCCAATCTAGAGTTCTGTAATCAGTAAAAACACTCACCAATAATGAAGGTTAAATGAGGATATTTTAAATATACAAAAAAATGAGATCATTTGTCAGTAGCAAATACGCACTGAAATAAATATTAAAGAAAATTTTTTCAAGCAGAAGGAAAATGATCACAGATGGAACTTTAGAAATGCAGGAAAAAGCGAATGCAGAAATAATGGAGAAGGTAAGTAAATGGGTAAACCTTAATGAATACTGACAAAAATAATAATAATGTCTTGTAGGGTTTTAAATATACATAAGGAAAGATTTTTTTGATATGTAAGAATTAAAATGTGTGAAATAGAACAAAAAGTGGGAGGGAATGAATAGACTTAGATATGTTAAGATCCTTGCATTGATCTAGAACTAGTAAAATCACTCATTGATTTTAGATTTTAATAAGTTAAAGATACATGTCATAATCTGTATTAGTCTACTTGGGCTGCCATAACAATACCATAGACTGGGTAGCTTAAACAACAGAAATTTGTTTTCTCATAGTTCTGGAGGCTGGACATTTGAGATCAGAGTCTCAGCACAGCTGGGTTCCAGTGAGGATTCTCTTCCTGGCCTTCAGATGGCCATCTCCGTATTGTGTCTTCAGATGTCATAGAGAAAGGGCGGGGACAGGAAGAGAGAGGGGAGAGAGGGAGATAGAGGGAGAGAGGGGGAGAGAGAGAGCTCTCCAGTGTCTCTTCTTACAAGGACACTAATCCTGCTGACTTCATTTAACTTAAGTACTTTTATAAAGGCCCTATCTCCAAATATAGTCACATTGCAGGGGTAGGGCTTCAACATATTAATTTAATGGGGGGGGGACACAATTCAATCCATAACAATTTCTAGGATATAGCCACTAAAGGAACAGTAAAAATATATAACTAACAAGCTAATAGTAGAGGACAATAATGTGAAAATAATTGTTCTAAAAGAAAGCAAAGAAGTTGAGGCAAACAGAAAAAGAAATAGAAACATTGTGTATTTAAACCCAAATATATAAATAATTAAATTAAATGTAAATGAAATAAACACTACCATCAAATTACAAAAACTGTCAGACAAGGTAAATAACTAAAATCCAACTACATGCTGAGACATACCTTAGACATAAGGATAAGAAAAGTAGAAAGTGCAGAAGTGGAGAAAGATATACCATGCAGACAACAACCAGAGATATATTTGGGAAGCAAAAAGATAAATATTCTAATGTGACCATACAAATTTACCAATATCAATAGCAATTAATGGCAAATGTGTTTTTCTGACTTTTATCAATTCAAATAGCTGTTCCCACATGCCTTTGAGGCAAGTCATTTTCTTAAAGCAGAATCACACTGTTTCACCCATTATGCCATCTATACTCAACTGGCCAGGGATAGAGACCTCCCTTCCAGCCTGGAAAATTAGGCTATTGAGTGTGGCGATCTGAGTGTAGGGAGGAATCTCTAGGCACTGGAAGTATTCTTTCCATTCAACCATGTTTGCTGAGCTTTGCCGGAAGTCAGGCTCAGTGTTGGGCAGTGCCTGTCCTTGTGGCGCTCACAACTCCAGAGAGAGACAGACCTGCACAGAGAGGCCCCCAAATCTCTGAGTGTGCACTGTAGCAAAGGCGCGGGAGCCTGACAAGAGAGTGACCCACTTTTCATGGACAGTTCCCTTATTCCTTCCTTTCTCCCTTCAAATATTTATTGAGCATGTACTATGTACCAGGCTAGTCAACATCGGTTTTTCTTCTGGCCTAAGACCAACATTCTTTCCAAAATACTTTGATATCTTAAAAAAATAAAATAAAATGGGGAAGATTTTTATCCCCAGTCAGTGAACTTTGTGAAATACCTACAAAATTAGGAGCAGATGGGCAGCTACAGAGGCCAAGGTAGGATAATAAAGAAAGGATACAACATTTACAGGGCTTCCATTACTTGTTGTCTCATTGATCCTCATAATAACCTAACACGGGAGGTGTTGATACCCTTTAAAAATTGAAAACTAAGGCACAGAGCCCTGGCTGGTGTGGCTTAGTGGACTGAGCGCCAGCCTGCCAACCAAAAGGACACCGGTTCAATTCCCAGTCAGGGCACATGCCTGGGTTGTGGGCCAGGCCCCCAGTTGGGGGTCTTGCAAGAGGCAATCGATCCATGTTTCTCTCATGCATTGATGTTTCTCTCCCCCTCTTTCTCCCCGCTTTCCCTCTCTCTAAAAACAAAGAAAACAAAATATTTTTAAAAAAAGGAAAAGAAAATTAAGGCACAGACAGGGTAAGTAACGAGGCCTGAGGCCCCAGCTTACACGTCGAGGAGCTGATCTACAGGTGCCCAGTCTCTGGACTCGTGATTGAGTGTGCCGCCTGGCATTTCAGGCGACTGGGGCGTGACTGTCCTGGGGATGTTTTTTCCATGCTCTTAAGCCCCTGGACTTGGGGGTGGCATTTGTGAAGCGATGTGAAGGGACCAGGGGGACGCATTTCAGGCTTTGTGTCTGTTATACTAGTGGGTTGAAATGCCCAGATGTCCAGTGAGGTTGGAGGCTGGTGCCTCCTGCACCCCTTGCTCACCCCTTGGTCTCTGTATCTTTGGGACTTTGCCCTGGCACTGGCAGATGACAAGATTACACATGGGAATGTGGATGAAGGCCTGGGTCCTTGGGGTGACCCTCTGGTCTCAGGGTCCTCATATTTCTTTGACAGTTTCCAGGAGGTGCCATACTTATTAAGAACTGGTCTCTGAGGTGGCTCTGGCTCGAGGTACTCACCTAGTCACTGTCACTTTGGTCAACAGTGTGGCTTTAGAACCAGACAGGGGAAAAGGAGAAAAGCCCATCTGTCAGTATCTTAGCTCAGGCTGCCATAATAACATACCATGGACGGAGAGGCTTAAACAACAGAAACGTATTTTCCCAAGTTCTGGATGCTGGGTGCCAGCATGGGTGGGTTCTGGCGAGGGCTCTTCTCCTGGCTTGCAGACGGCCACCTTCTTGCTGTGTCCTCACATGACAGAGAAAGCAGGCTCACTGGTGTCTCTTCTGATTAGGGCACTAATCCCTTAGGAGAACTCCGCCTGCCTGACCTCCTCTTATCCTAATTACCTTCCAAAGATTCCATCTCCAAATACCATCATGTCAGGTTTGGAGGGACACAGTTCAGTCCATACCGGTTGGTTCTGTGCCTTCGGGCACATCCCTTAATTTCTTACTAGTGTAGTGAGAATGTGATTCCAAAGGGGTAGCAAGTAGGAGCCCTGCCCTGCTGTCTGTTCTTTCCCTGTGTCTTCTCAGAGGCCCTTGGGCAGGTTCACAGCCACAGATCATGAGTCTACCCGACTGAAAGACGGCCCCAAGCAGGCTACCTGCTCCTCCAAGTGAGTTAAGTGTGTGCGTGTTGGGGGGCGGGGTGTGATTATCAGAAGTCCCAGGTGGTATTGAGCATGAGTCTGGACACCTGGAAACCAAAGGAAGGTGGCTGCTGCTCTTGCCTGAAGGTCAAGAACTGATTAAGTGGCTTTTGTATGTTTTCTACCTTTCACAGATCGCTTCTTTTAAAACCTCCAAAGTTTGTGGCCCTGGCTGGTGTAGCTCAGTGGATTGAGTGCGGGCTGGGAACCAGAGGGTCCCAGTTCAATTCCCAGTTGGGGCACATGCCTGGGTTGCAGGCCAGGTCCCCGTGAGGGCCATGTGAGAGGCAACCATACATTGCTGTTTCTCTCCCTCTCTGTCTCCCTCCCTTCCCCTCTCTCTAAAAATAAATAAATAAAATCTTTAAAACCTCCAAAGTTTGAACGTTGTAGGTTCAACTGCTGAAAACTGAGATGCTACAGAGGCCGTTGCCCCGTTTTCATTGGATGGACTTACCCCGGTCTCCCCGCCCCATCCCTAGTCCCTCCTATCCTCAGGAGACCTCAGAGGCACCAGACCTTTCTCTCCGGGACCCAGCCACCCAGGCTCTGGTTAGCCTCACCCTGTGAGCTCCAGGCCGAGACAGAGCTCCCAGTAGAGGCTCAGAGCTCTAGTCCATAGGTGGCAAATGCAAGGCCCACAGGCTGAGTCCGGCCCTCCACCTTGTTTTATCCGGCCCGGCACCTTGTTTCCACCCAGTGACAGCGCTGAGCTCCTTGCCCCTAGTTAAGGAGTAGTTACATTCGTACAGTCCTAAAATTACATTCGGCCCTTTGAAGGCAACCGTGAGTCTGATGTGGCTCCTAGTGAAAATGAGTTTGACACCCCTGCTCTATTCTGACTTCCTCAGGCACTGGGTTTACAGCTCAGGTCTAAGTGGGGCATCCAAGCCTCAGCACTTTTCGTAGGCTGAGGCTTGGATGAACTTGTGACTGCTGCTGACCAGCCTGGACCTAGACCTCTCCCTTGACTGAACTCCAGTCCTGGCTTCTGGCTGGCAATGCCACCACCCCTATTTGCTGTGCCTCTGAATCACTGCCCGCTTTCCAGGCTACACCTCTGCACACACCCTCCACTCTCCAGGCCAGAGTGACTGGGTCTTTCCCTGTCCTGCATCCTCCGTCCCCACCCTACAGAGGTGCTCCTGTGACCACACCCGCCAGGTGGTTTTGAGGAGGCTGGGGAAGCCTGGAGGGAGGGCAGGTTGGGTGGGGCAGAGCTGTGGGGTGTGCAGTGCTCTGTCGAGGCCTAGAAACAAGGTTTTACGAAATTGCGCGCTGCAAAGCATGCTCTCCCAGTCTCTGAAGCTTTGAGTTGGAATGATGGATTCACACATAGCTTAGAAATGAAAACCGGCGCTTCCAGTTTTGAGTGTTCAGCTTTGACAAAGCAGCACCAAAGCAGCTGGCTCAAGCTGCCCCAGATCAGGAGGTACTCTGGGACAAAAACAAGGACTTCAAGTGTGCTCTCTTATTTAACTCTCACAACCACCCTGTGGGGCACAGCTCGCTGTCTCTGAAAACCAAGAATCAGAGAGGTTAGGTAACTTGGCCATGGTCACACAGCACATCCATGACAGAGCAGAATTCAACCCCAGACCTGCTGAGGCCAGGGCCCACAGTGCCCTCAGGCTGGCAGGTGCCCCTTCTATTGTTCCACATGGTGCAGGCTCAGGGTAGGGGTGGGAACTGACATTTACAAAGGTATTTAGTCCTTTCTTCTTTGAAAAAATATATCACTCGACAACACTTTAAGTATGACTGTGTTTACAATATCATAGACCTTGACTGATGCAGGAAGCACAGACAAAGGGCCACAGCAGGAGCACCCAGGCAGGTTAGCAAATTGGGGGGGGGGTTCACCCTGTCAAAGCCTGGAGCTGCCCTGACCCCCCACGTCCAGATGTCGAGACGCTGCTTTGATGCCCAGCAGGGCTGTGCCACACGGGGGACTGGGTGACTGGCAAGTAAACCTTCGCCTTCACCCAAGTGACCATGTATCCCAAGGGAAACATTTATTCTAAATAGCACCTTCTGAGCCTCAGTGCCCCGTTCTCAGTGCCCTGTTGCAGAGAATCTGGGGGAGCACCTCCTGGTCAGGCCCCTCCTGGGGCAGAACAGAAATCCCCGGTCTGTATGTAGCCTCTGGACCTGACTCACCCCTCCCTTCCTTGACTACTCAAATGCCCCAGCTTTTTTCTTTTGCAGAAATGGCCCCCAATCGCAGGCCCTCTGACTTCTGGCAGCCACATCTAACCAGGCACCACGCCCAGCTTCCCAGCCACCCCCCGCATCAGGCACCAGGCCAGGCTCTCTGACAGTGGCCAGCCTGACCAGGCAGAGGCCTGGGGATGGTGGCCAGGGCTGATTGACGTCCCGGTGCCCTGTACAAAGGCCGCATAATTAATCAGACAGTAATGAATTCAGGTGCCACAGACTTGTCACTGAGAGAGAGGGAGGTGATCCAAGAGGACTGGACTTCAAATGAGGGAATCAGGTCACTATTAGGATTTTTCAGTGTTAAATGTTAGTATTAATATTAAGTGGAAGATTTATTGGAATTTGACTAAAATTTGGTCTGTTGACTTTCAGGAACTGTCTCTTTCCTCCCACCCCCCCAATGGGCTCCTGGAGCAGGGGCACCTGGAGTGGGCGACCCTCGGGCTGACTCTGGCCTTCCACCCAGGCCTTCTCAGCTCAGGATGGCTCTCCCCAGGTGTAGCTCTTACTCAGCATTCTCTGAGGTGGGGCTGAGGGGAGGCAGAAGGTGGGGGTTCCCCTTACTGAGAAATTGAGCTCCCCAGGACTCTGCCTCCAGCGGCGGCACCCTCCACCCCCGCTGCCCTTCATAGGTGCCCCTGTGACCACACCTGCCAGGTGGCTTGTGAGGAGGCCGGGGAAGCCTCCAGGGAGGGTGGGTCGGGTGGGGCAGAGCTGTGGGGTGTGGAGTGCTCTATTGTGGCCTAGAAACAAGGTTTTACAGAACTGCCCTGTAAAGCGTGCTCTCCCGGTCTCTGAAGTTTTGTTACGGACTGGGGGCGCAGGCGCCGTGGATAGGGCATGGGTGCTGGGTAGGGCTGCTGGGTGCTGTGGCTGGGTTCTGACTGCACTGCCCGCTCTCGCCTTCACTTCCAGGAGCAGCCAGCCCACGAGTGCAGCCAGGGTGGTCAGCAGGGCCAGGCCACTACAGGCAGGCTAGTGCAGCTTAAACTCAACCCAGTCTTCCTAGGGCCCCTGGGGAGGTTTGGAGCTGGTGTGGAACTCGGTGTTGCCATCCGTCAGATACTGTGGTCAAACAGAGGTGTGACGGGGCTGCTTTGCTTAGACTGGTGCACAGTAGGCACTCAGCTGAAGAAGGCCTTGCAGGTGTAGCCCATAGAACCCTAAACCCTGAGCTGAGGCTGGGGCTGGAAAGAGCCCACCAGCGCTGCGCAGCTCCAGTGGGGGCAGCCCCAGCTGGTTGTGCAAAGCCCTGTTGAGCAGGGCTGAGGGGTCTGAGGTGCAGCATGTGCTCAGGTCCCTGACTTCAAGGGGATCCTGGTAGGTGCTAGTTCATGCCACTTCCAGTTTTGGGATCAGCAATCCCCAAGGCCATGGGGATACTGAGAAGGCTTCACTGAAGAGGTGATATTTGATCCCTTGTAAAAGAATATGTCAGATCCCAAAGCTGCTGTGTTTACCTACAAAATGAACGGGGGGCCGGTGGTCCCATGTGCTGCCGCTCCTGCTGTGCGCTCAGGCAGGGGAGCAAATGATGATGTGAAAATACAAATTACTCATTGTCTTTTTTTTAAATGGGCAAAGAACATGAACAGGCAATTCACAAAGGAGACCAGGAAAATGGATTATAATTTTATTACAAATCTTAAAAAGATACTCAATCCTCTCAAATCTTAAGACAAAGGCAAATTAAATGAGGTATCATTTGTTAGCCATCAAATGGGCAACTATTTACAAGTCTGATAGCAGCAGGGACTAGTGAGACCACCGAGACAGTGCTCGCAGGTGCAGATGGACCATGTACTGGTGCAGCTGCTTTAAAGGGCCTGGTTGTGTCCTTTAGGACTAGAAATGGGCATAGCCGGCCATCCAGCAATTTCCCTTCTGCTTTACCGACCCTTGAGAAGCATCTCCGTGCGCAGAGAGTCACCGCAGCAGCCTTGGAGGGAGCAGAACCCTAACTGCCCGTCAATATTGAAATGCCTGGAGAGGTCGAGTCATCTTCACAGTGTGGAGTTTTCTACAGCAATTTTTAAAAACTCTGTTGGCCCTGTACGTATGCAAATAGATCTTTAAGATGTATTGTTGAGTAAGAAAAAAAAATCTACTGAACAATACTCAGGGTCTGGCAGAAGCAAGGCTTGCTTGAGTGTGGTGGGTAAGGTACGTGGATGTCTCAAACAAGATGGTCAGCAATTTGAACATTTCACTAAAATGTCATATGGTGTGCTTGAGTGTGATATTGTTATGATATTGTTATGTTACAGAATTACATGCTTATGATTTTGTAATAAAAGATTTTGTGATAAAAAGGGTCGTTATTTGTGCAGGCCAATGTATATATACTTTATATTTTAAAAACAAACAAAATATCAATAACAACTAAGATTAAATAGTTTTAATAGAATGCCATGCATGTCGCAAAAGCGTAGAAAAAAGTCAGAAAGGGTATACACTGGTTCAGTGGTCACCTGTAGGAACATTGAAGAGTAGCCACAGGTTCCAGGAGTCCTAGGGGACCTGAGACTTTAGCATCTCTATGCTGTTAAAGGTTTGGGGGAAGCAAATGGGTTAATGTGCCCCATTATAGAGGTTAATTTTTAAAAAAAGGTTTGGCTGGGGACTCAGTGCATCTAGGGCATAAGGCAAAGTGAAAAGCGGAACAATGGCTTAGAAGGAATGGAGGTGAGCCACTTCGAACAAACAGCCCCTGGAGCTTGCCTAAGGGAGAAAAGCGGGGAGGAGAGAGGCAAAACCAGGGAGTCTGGACACACAGAAGGGACACCAGGGACCACCTGAAGAGCCAGGTTGGTGATTGGCTTGCCCTTGGCCTGGCTGGGGATTTGACACCCAGAGACAGTTTTCCTGATGCTTAAATTTCCGGCTGTGACAACCAAGATTCTTCCCTCCAACCCTCCTTTCCTCCTTTTAAGCTGGAGATCTGTTTATCTCACTGCTTGGACAGGACGTCTAGATTTTTGCATAAGGGACCTGGAATTAAAAATCAGCGCTCCTGCTACCGAGCCCTCTGAAGGCATCATCCAGAGGACATGGACTCTAGTCCTGGGCACACCTTTGCTTTCCTGGACTGCCCAGCAAGGCAGCACGACTGCGTCTTCCCTTGGCTATGTGGGTGGGGAACCTGCCTCCGCTGGGTCACACTCAGGGGCCCTCAGCTGCAGGTCCTGGGGCTTATGAGAGGTGGTGCTAGTGGGATGGTGGTGGGGAGTTACAAACGCAGCTGCTGGGCCAACCTTCAGCCCTGGGCTCAGTGTGCCTTCACAGAGCTAGGGCAGTCAACTGTGTGAAAAAGAGTAAAACCCCACATGGTCCCAAGGCTCCATGGCAGGCAGGCTTTGGAGTCCAAGCTGACTTCACAGCCCAGTTCCGGCCCATGGCCCAAGCAACTTCAGATTTTCCATCAGCATTCCTGGGAACTAAGCAAACTATAATAAAATGTGTACAGCCCTCAGCTGCATGAGCAGCGTCCAGCAGGTGATTGTGGTGGTTGATAATAATGATGCTAATTATACATCTTCTGTCTTTTCAAGACCTTTATCAGAACAGCAAACCTCTACTTACTATAAATGTGGTTTCGGGTGGTACTTAGAATAATTTATTTTAGTGCGATGTACAGGAAAAGCTCTGTTTTAATTCAGTAACTCCTTCCCATCTTGGGTTTCTTAACGTTGGAGTTCTATTGTTTCAGAAATCTTTACGAAGGGATGAAGCTGAAGAAGAGCTATTCCAATGAGCCTGAAGTGAGGGGCCAGTAAAGAAATTGCCTCCAGCCCCCTACGGGAGCCGTGTTGGGACAGTGGCTGCTCCTCTGCCCTGCTGGCTGATCCAGGAGGAACCTGCTTGGCTAGTGGGGCATGCACTCACCACGGAAAGTCCAGGACCACCAAGAGGCTAGTGAGGTACTTCCTTGTGGCCAAAAAACATAGTAATCAAGATGAATAATATTTTAATGCAATATTTTTAAAAATAAGAATTAATGCAAAAAAAGATTTGCAATGAACAAACCATCACCACTCTGCACCCCATCTTCCAGCCCATCCTACTGACCCTGTGGGCAGCTCTCAAGCCCCTGACTTGCCCCTTTGCGGGCTTTCTTAGGCAGGGGTCGGTCTGCCCAGGTCTCAGGGAAGGAGACAGGGATGTGGCCCTGTGGACTTGCCTTCTGTCAGCACAGGGAGGAGTAGAAAACCTTTCCAGACAACTCCTTTCTGAGTTCATATATTTTTTAACTTTTATTTTTTGGCAACTTGTTGAGAAAATGAGAAACTTAAACAAAACATGAAAACAAGGGCTAGGAACATGAGAGTTTACGGTCGAAAAGCAGATTTGAAAAGCATTTTGAGAAAGCCTTCCATTTTCTATTGTCTGATCTTTCAAAAAATACCCAAGTGTTTGCAAAACTAAGAACAGTTTTTCAGTTTTAAGTGCCTTCACTTCCCTCCCCACTATGCTGTCATAAACACAGCTTCAAGTGGGTATCGCATCTGCCCCTGGAGGATCTGGGCCTTCCGTGTACCGGCCTTGAAAGCTCCGCTGATTGGGTCTCAGGCATCCCCATCTCAATCCCCCCATCCCCGGATGATGAGGCTGGCCGCCCAGTCCAGGGAGGGCACTCCCACCCAGGAGCAGACAGGGCATGACAGGGAACGACGGGCAGATGTTGGTTCCGTGAGACAGTCCATTAGCTGGTTGAACACGCCAGTAAAAGAAATGGAGTGGTGGGGGCTGGGGTGGGGGCAGGGAGGAGAAAACAGAACTCTTTCTGGAAATCGGAAGTCATGTGACTAAAACCATTTTTGTTAGAATAAAGTACATTGAAATCAAACCAAATGAATGGTAATATAACCAATGTGCATTTATTCTGCCATTCTTCTACCTATTTTTAAAAAATTAATCTGAGAATACTTAAAAACAAGGCAATACTTAAAAAAACAAGTGCTGGCGGTGTGTGTGCACAGGTGGTGCTGAGGGGCCCCATCCCACTGAGGCGGGCGGTGGGCGTGCGCAGGGCAGGTGGAGGAAACCCGGGGGTGGGGCCCCCTCCAAAGGCAACCTTCGGGGTGGGTGGCGGTGGAGTGTGTTTCAAGTTTTCAGACAAACACGACTTTTGAAAATGGATTCTATAATTTCTTATATTAATGATTTAATTTATTACTAAAAAAGCCACACAAGCGAACGTTAAGGTAGAATCCTCTTTGTCCTTCCCTTTATGTGTGGACTTCATTTTAGAATCAGTATGTTCAGCACCTTGGCTTTTGTTGTTCTGCCAGAGAGTAACTTTTCTGTTCAACAGTATATTAATGCAGAATAGAAATAAAAATGCTTTAAAAAAATTCTTTCAAGCACAAAAGGAGATGGTTTTCAACAGATAATTTCACATATTTACATATTTTACCTTAAGCATTTTGTAGTCTCTGCCTAGTGGTGAATGGATCAGATTTTTACACTCTTTCAAAATGAACCAGTTTGGCTTCTAAGCCGTTGCAAAGGACGGAAATGAATTCTAACTTCTTTTTCTACTTCATTTTCGCATCTTCACATTTCCTTATTTCACATGGTTTAAAATAAAATGCCGCCAGCATTATTTTTCCTTTCTCAAGAGCAAAGTGAATGTGACTTTTCGGAGGGGTCACAGGATGCCCGGGAGGCCTGTGGGTGTTGTTGGACCGTTGCCTGCTTTCAGCTTGACTGAAGGGCTTGTCAGGGTTTTCATCTCCTCAGAAACGCGCCCCCGGCGCTGGCCAGAAGCACGAGAAGGCAGCAGTGTGAGTCCCACGCTGGTTCTTTCCCACTGACATGAAATCCTGAGGTTTTAAAATTAATGCCACACAAAGATAGCCCTTCATTGTGGTGCCTGTTTTAAATTAGACTAGCAATAATGACCTTTCTGAGATGTCTCATTGTTAAGATAGCCCCCTCTGGAAACTGAAAAGCTGCTGGCAGGGGTGGGGGCCCAGAGTGGGTGACTCACCCCAGCAGCCTGGTCAAGGTGACCGCCGGGCCTGGCCGGGGGTGCTGCCTGGAGGTAGGAAGCAGTTACTAGCCCGATGGCCAGGCTACCTGGAGTCACAACGGCTTCCCAGGTCCTAGCTGCTTATTGTTCCCAGCTGAGAAACATTCTTCACCTCCAGGTCAGATTCCTTGAGTTCTAACCAGTATTTTTGTGAAAGGGAACTGGAGACAGAAAGGGATTAAAACTTGAGCATTGGCAAAGAAAGGAGCAGAGGGGCGTAGGGCGGGAACTGGGCGGTCCCCAGCAGAGCGGCCTGAGCCCTGCTTGTCTGGCTGGTGGTGCTCAGGCCTTTGTTCCCCACACACCGCGGCTTCCACAGCAAACTACCTTGCCCAGAACGTGGCGGAGTTGGGGGCAGCCGAGTGGGCCAGTCTGGGCTGGGGCAGCGGCCTCTGCCCTCTGAATCGATGGCAGTGCAGCCGCCTCTCCGCTGGGCACTAGACACTCATCCACGGCCTCTGCGGTACCTGTGGGACCTTCGCGGGGCAGCTAAGAAACCAGTTTTCCGGGAGAACAAACATTAGCAGCCGCAGCCCTGCACATTAATAGTATCCGAGGAATACTTAGAGTTTATGTGGTTGAACATGACCTTCTTACCAGGCCAGACTGGAATAACAATTTCGTTACTTTTGATAACTGCTACGCTTCTAAATAATTAGATATTGTGATCATTTCCATTAGTGACTACATTCGAAGTCCTGTTTTAGTTCAATGGTCATTCTGCCACAGTGGCCTGAATACGGGTCTTGGTCTTTAGAAATACAAAGTGCACCGGGGGCCGGCTGAGAACGGTGAAGGGATTAAATAAAGAACAAAAAGAAGGAGTCGTGAACACAGACAACAGCATGGTGAATCACTAGAGGAAAAGACAGGTCGAGGAGGCAAGAGAGAGTAGAGGGGGAATAAATGGTGGTGGGAGGAGACTTGACTCAGGGTGGTGAACACACAGTACAATATAATATAGAGATGGTGTGTTCTAGAATTGTGTACCTGAAACCTATATAATTTTATGAACCAATGTCCCCCTAATGAATTCAATCAAAAAAGAAAAGAAACAGAAAGTGCATGTGAAGCACCTGCTTTCTGTGGGCGCACCACAAGCTCCTGCTGCGTTTTCCTGGTGTTCGTATGTGGAGGAGGAGTCTGTGGTGCTGGGTTTCGAGCTCCTAGTGTCTCTGCAAAGGTTCTGTGCCATTCACGTCGCTTCTTCGAACCCTCAGCAGTGGTTTTGAGGAGAAGAGGCACGGAAAGACAGTCTGACTGTTTTGTAAACAACCAAAGCTGATTGATCAAAAGAGCACCTTTTATAACACAAGGGCCCCTGTCAAAGTCCTTTCTCTATTCCGGAGGCCGAAGGATGTGCTGGGTCTGGTCTTCGCATTCGGACAGTTAGAAGGACACCTCCTTCTCGGTTTTAATGTATTTCACCTCTCCGAGGCAGACGGATCAGAAGCTCACAAGGAAAAACGATGCCCTTTCCTGCAGCAAAATTAACCAGAATCACGTGGAAAACAATCCAAGCCTTGTAGGAAAGGGGAGCCATTAAAATGTGCCCTGAGCCATGGGCTGCACCCAATCCTGCAGCCGGGCTCGCTCGGTGGCAGCAGACAGGAGGCTGCTCCCCAGCTTGGAGGGAGCCTTGTTGTAGTGCCACAATTAAAATCAGCTCCTCTGCCAAAAAATAAAAGGGAGGAGGGAAGAAGGAGAACATCAAAGACAGATTGAAATGTGTAGTTAGTAATAAGAGTGGTCTCCTCTTGAACCAAAGCCTGCAGCCATTCACGGCCCCCTTGTTAATGAGAAATTTTGACCTCTGGTTTGTAAGTTAAACTTGTAATCCCAGCTAATGAAGTAAATCACTTCCAACTTGAGTCTGTTGTTCCCCGTCTGCTCTGCACACTGGGTCTGAGAGTGAGGGTTCAGTCCACACACACACACCGAGGGGGGAATATAATTATTCGGTGACTGCCTAGTTTTTTGCATGCTGAAGATACGCTTGTGGCAATGCTGCAGGTATTGTGGAGCAATGCATGATTTTACATGTTGATAAGACAGAGAGCCCGTTAGACTCTGGCTTGAACAGCAGGATTGAATGACACTGTACAGGGAGGTGAGCCAGGGACCCTACACACTGCATTTCTTCATTTCTCTAGCAAATTGAAGCTCACCTTGTTCAGCTCCATGCCAATGACCCAGCATCCAGGTCAGTGCTTTGCACATGGTGAAAGGAGAAGCTTATTTTCTGAAGAAATGCTGCTGATTGAGGGAAAGACTATTTGGGTAATCTGGGGCTTGGAGGGAAGAAAGCGCAGCTTAGAAATGTGAGTACAAGAACAGCAGTGCTGAGGCGTCTGAGAACCGGTCGGGAGAGGAGAAGCCATAGTGCGAAACCGGATACAGCTGGGACTTTCTCCCTATGGTGACCAACTGTAGCTGAGAAAACTAGCTAAAAAATTACCCTACTTTAATTGCACGAGGGCCAAGGTAGGTATCAGGCTATTGCTTCCTCTAAAACAGATTCCATTGAGATAGCTGTTGACATTCTGTTTAACACTCGGAGGGCCCTATTTTTATTCCATTCCATGACAGACCACATTCTATTTCTCTTGGCTACTCTAAATTCTCTCAAGATTTTCCAGATTATTTTGTAAATCATTTTAGTGTCTAATTGGGCAACAATACTAATTTTCTGTCCAGAGTCAATTCAGCCACACAGTATGGTGTCACCATTGGGGCAGGTGCCTTGGGGGCGTGAGCTGAATCTTACCCCTCCCCATGGTGGAGGATGCCTTTGCTGGAGTTCAGGCCCCCAGCCTCCAACCCAGCTGACTGCCGGTGGGGGTGAGGTAGCAGCCCCTTGGACCTGCTGGGACTTCGAGGAATTGGGGTTGGGGGGCAGGGGAAATCGCCAAGGGGCAGGGGCAGGCTCTGCCCACCGGCTCTGCTGTCAGGATCTTTGTGACAAAGCCCCACAATGGAAAATGGCTCTTTTTCAGAAAACGTGGGGAAGCTATCCCTTTCCCCCTCTCTTCTATTGGACATCCTTGTCCCTCTCATATCCCTTGGCAGTTATCGTCATGAAAGTTTTTGGGAACCTGCTTCAAGCTCTCTGGGCGTGAGGAAGGAGTTTGGGAGGGGGGATGTTTTTAAACAACTGACTTCTGTTATTTCCGTTGAAAGGCACTCAGACATAGTGTCCTTGTGTCTCTCTGGTTTTTCGCTACACAAAGCAAAGCATCTGGGCATTTGTCCTGTTTCTGTGACCTGCAGAGAACTCTGGAGCCACTGCAGGCAGGAGAGTCACTGACTGGCGTCTGAACCCTGAGGACGTCTGGGGCCCGAGGCTGGGCGTCCAAGTCTACAACAAACCACAGCATGTTGTACATAAAGTAATTTGAATAATCCGATTTTTCCTCTAAATTTGAGCCTGTGAAAAATGTTAATTTTGCCAACAAGTGGAGAAAGTGCCACAGTGGGTCTGTGCCCCTCGTACCTGGCGTGTGGGGAAGCCTGCGCGAGGGGCCGTGAATGGAGCCGCGGTGCGTCCGCGCCACAGCCTTTTTCCTTTGTTTCTATTCACTTAATTCAAAGTGAAACAACTCAGCATGCAAAACTAAAATTAGCTGGGAAAAAAGGTGAAAGTGAATAAACAGGCAGATCCATTAGAGTCGATGGGCTATCGGATCCCTTGCCACTCCTCAGACAGCGGCCTATTAAAAGTGGTAATGTCCGCTGCAGGCGCAGCCCCTGGCGGAGCGCGGAGGCTGAGGCAGGCCTATTTCACATGCATCAGACACAAGAATTAAATAGACCAATGTTCCCTAAAAGACTGAAGTACATCTCTTTCTGACGTTCATCCCAGGCAAAAATTCATTGATCTCAGTATGTCCCTTGGCAATTATAAAATATTAAATCCAAGTCACACTTTTCTAGTTGGCTTAATTTTTTCTCTTTTCACAGCTTTCTATTTGATCAATTTTAACAAGTTAGGAATAGCATCTAATAATAAAAAGTGCAGAATATAAAAGTTTGTTCTTTTGACGTGCTTTCCTTCTTATTTTGTTTTGGGTTTGCATTAACTTTGTGTTACAGAGAAAGACTGGCATGCTGTTTTAACAAACAGAAAGAACATGGGTGAGCCAGAAGGTTCTTTATTGAGAACGATGTTCATTAGTAGGCATCCAATGATAAGCGCAGCCTGACTTTAAAGTATTTTTTCATCACATGCCCAAACAGCCTCCTTATTGTTTTGTAGTCATTAATGTTCCCCTGTTCCCAAATGATCATGTGACTTGAGCCGGGAGTATCTAGAAGGGCTAGAGGTTTGAGCGTGCTCCACCGAGATTTACATAAGATGCATATTCGTTTCCCCATTTTTATGCATATATAATTTTTAGCGTTTGATATTTGTTAATTCAGAATATAACATAAATGCTAGCAAAGACACACACGATAAAAATGCAGAATTTGGGAAACCCGTTTTCCTTAGAATATTAATGTGGGAATTATTTGGGGGCAAATGTTGCATAATAGTATCATTACTCTCCAGTTCTCCTTGCCATACACTATGAAAACATTCCCCTAAATTTACACATTTATTTTTATAACATAGAATCATTTTATGTGAAATACATTTTTCCGAAATAAAATCCGAAGTGATTTTTCTCCTTACATGTAGGTTTTCTTATGAGAAAAATT
Source organism: Micronycteris hirsuta (assembly GCA_004026765.1). Taxonomy (NCBI): domain Eukaryota; kingdom Metazoa; phylum Chordata; class Mammalia; order Chiroptera; family Phyllostomidae; genus Micronycteris; species Micronycteris hirsuta. Next base: position 23,023 of record PVJI01006860.1, on the reverse strand, counting down.
ATTCATTAATTGTCTACCATGTACCAATTACTTTATTAAATGCTTTGTTTTTATTATTTTATTTGATTCTTACCACAAACCCGTGACGTCATGGTATCACCCCCACTTTTTATATAAGGGGTCTAAGCCGCTTCCTTCTCTGGCCAGCCAGGCCTGTCCTTGGGGGTTCTGTATGGCAGAAGCAGAAGAAAAGGAAGAGAGGAAGGCCAGAGTGCAGAGACAGGCTGGGGAGTGTTGAGGAGGGCGGAGAAGGTGGGGCGGCTGCCGTAGCCAGGGGAGAAGCAGGAGAGAAAGGGCGGTTTCAGAAGCAGTGCTGTGATCTATGTATCTTTTTCAGACTGTTGGAAAAAATATCAGGATTGCACTCGGTTTACTTTGAAATTACATTTCAGTGGGTTGATTGTGTTTCTTTGTCTGAGACACAGCCCTGAGACTGGACCACATGGGTGATGGCTTTATGAGCACTGCGGTTTTTTGAATGGCCAATTACACACAACGTTTCAAAGAGAATTCAAAATAGAGTTGGAGCATGAGGACAAGCCTAGTGGCTTCTGGGCTCCTAATAGGCCTTGCCTGGGTCTCTAAAGGGCCCTCAGATGCAGGATTTTCTGCACCGTCTCTTTGTGGCTCCCATCGCCATTCTGCTCCTATTCCCATTTTTCCTTTGTGCTCAGCCTCCTGCTCTCTGTCAGCATGCAGTGACCATGAACTGTATTTTCCCCTCTGAGAGGGCAAGGGCTTGACTTCTTGAGGAGATGATTAGTGCCCCAGGAGCCCAAACTATGCTGTGAGTCATCTCTCAGAATGGTCCAAGCATTGCAGGGCCTGCTTGTGGGACCCTGAGCCCAGGCCAGCAAACTGTACCACCGTGGTGGGCTCACCCATGTCTGGGTCTCCCGCAGTGGCATTCCCTCTCCGAACCACCAGCCCCTTCCAAGGTTTGTTCCTTCACGTGCATGTTGGGGTCGCTTTTATTGCTCCAGCACCTGGACTGTCACTGGGCACAGATAGGTGTTTGGAAAGGATCTACTGAAGAGAAGCATAGATGGACGGATGGACGAGTGGACAGACAGGCTGGAGGATGGTTGAGATATCTCATAAACACATGTTAAGAACTGAATATGCTGCCCCTCCAAGGAGCACGAGCATTCTTGAAAGACCTAAGAAGGGTGCTGCACACAAAGAAACGGGACCCCAAATCAGGGTTTCTCAGACTGTGTGCCCCTGACCATCTGTTACGACACTCACCCAAGAAGCCTGTTCATGTAGGCCCCTGGGTCCCACTCCAGACCTACTCAATCAAAAATGGATCTCTTCAGTAGGTGCTCCTGTGTTTGAGAATCTCCGCTTTTCCAATGGGAGGGTTTCAGGAGTCCGGATGCTGATTTACTGGAGGTGGGGTGGAAATGCACTCCTGGCCTCAGCAGCTAAAACCTTTCTGCACCTCCTGCTGTTGGCGGGGACAAGGTAGCCCTAGGATCCAGTCCAAGTTTCTGGATAGGAGGTGCCCTCCCTTCCTGCCGCCAGGCAGGGGCTACACCCTCACAGCCCCCACCTGTTTCTCTCAGCAGCAAGCTTAGTCCTCAGACCCTGGGCTGAGGATCAGGATGGGTCTTTGCAGCTTTGCTCTGCCCTCCATGCTGCCTGCGTCAAGCCCCTTGGGTCCCAGGGACCTTGTGTGATGAGAGACCCCAGCTCCTCTGGACTGTGGATCATGCATCAGGGGTAGTCACAAGCTTGACCAGATCTTCCAAAAGAGGGAGTCTAGACCTTCTTTCTCCTGGGCTCATCCCCTCTGAGAGAGGTTCCTGAAATGTAGCAGCTGTTGGTGTGGACCAACAGAGCTGTTTCTTCATAGAAAGCCTCAGTTATATCTTCTGTAAAGTGGGGATAAAAACAACACTTCCTTGCTTCATTCAGAGGGCCACTTGGTTGCTCTAGAAACCTCATGAATGTGAGAGCCCTTTGCAAGCCTTAGATATGCCAGGTCTCTGCGCACATGTGCACATTTTAACTTCGAATCCTGAAGTACATCAAGGATGATTTCCTTCCTCTATTCCTGGAGCTGGGGTGAGCCTTTCCTTCTCCCCAGACCCAAACCCCTGTGTGCATTGGGGCAGAAAGTGCCTCTTAGAACTGAGAGAGCCACGGAATTTTGCACAGGCTCTGAGAGCTGCAGGTTTTCCCCACGTTCCCATCCTCCAATTCAAATGTTTGAGTCTCTTGTTATATTAGGAATTTGCTGTGGTTTATGATCATTGCACCCAAGCACCTCTAGACGACAGCAGTGGCCAGTGTCTACGCATTGGCTATTTTGTGGTGCATGTGTGTGCATGTGTTTAATGTGTAAACACACACATGTGTGATGTGTATTTGAGGTAGGCACAATTTACATATTCCCAAGCCATGTTAACATGTTCTTTACAGAACATAACACGTTTCTGACAATTCCCCAATCTTTCCCTCTGAAACGCAACACTGTTGTTATTAAAATGATTCTGTTTAAAGAACACTTTGTGAACTTTATTTCCTTTTAACGACACCGTCATTGGAAAGGTCACGGTGTTGAGTGGCAGGAGCGGTGACCTAAGGACAACCTTTCTCTGCTGCCTGCACTTCTGATCCGTGGCGTTAGCATTTGGAAATGCTCTTCCCCCTTCAAGTTTCAGCAGCTAAATAAGTTGCAGCCCCTTCAGCTATACTCATAAAAATTTGCTCCCAGACAACATGGTCCGTTTATTGTGTAATAATCGAAATGGCACTAAATTGCACTGATTGCCGAACACTTAGGAATTGTATTAACCTCTTAAGTGCTAAGCAGTTTTCTGTCGTCTCCACACTCAGATGTGCAGCCCAAACGTGTTTCTGTCACTGTGCAGACGTGCTCTCTCATCAGTGTCGTGGTCACCGTCTGGGGGCAAGGTTTGGGGGTGGGGACAGGACTAAGTATCCTCAGGCCCAAGTCCTGTCCTGGGAGCAGGCTGAACCGTGCTCGAACCGCGCTAACCTGGAGACTGTCTCCTCTTCAGCCTGTTGCAGAGACATAAGCTGTCCCTACAGGGAATCCGGGGAAGCTAGATTGGCCGGTATGGGTCCATAGCGTCCTACGATTGTCCCCTGGCTTCAGTGTGTTGTGTTTTATGTCAGCTGGTTTGAGAATAGATTCTCCAAAGAGCTATGGGGTAGCCGGCATTTCTGCTGGAGCAAGAAGCTGCTCCTACTTGGGTGGGTCCTGGCCACCCTGCAGGAGGCTGGGTGCGGGGCTTTGGGGTCCCTGGGCTCTGCCCCACCAGCCCTGGCGGAGCCGCTCCTGTGAGCAGCAGGCCCGGGAAGGAAGAGTTAACCAGAAATGGAGCGGCACCGCTCCGGGGCAGGCAGCCTCGCTGCAGAACAGAGCAGCGTTCGTGCAAAGGCAAGTCATTTCCCGAAACACTGCAGACACACGGCCTCGGGCAGCCTAAAACCTTTGGAGACCAAAATGGCTCGCAGGGGTTGGAAGTAATAAGGTGTTTTTCCCTTCTTTCTCCTTCACTGAAATTCTGTGAGGTTGCTCTGCATTGCTGGGGAACAGTGGTGCTGTTCTTGCGTTTTCTATGGGTATTAAGATCCATTATGCTGTGACATTTTTAAGATTGGTTATCCTGTAGTTTGGTGTTAAATTGAAGTTGTTTGTTTTGAATTTAATTCTTTCATTTTTCAAATGGAAAAAGGCAGCTCCGTGGCGCGGTGAGGCTGGCTCACTGAAGTGTGCCCGTGCTGGGTCTAGAGCAGATCTCCGCCGTTCGTCCCCGGATCGCGGCGGAATCAGCCGGGACAGAACGTGACCTATTTCTCCATTGGAAAGTCTGCAAGAATCCTTGGAGATGACTCTCAAAGCTAGGAGCCAGGGGTCGTCTCCATTGTATTTCTAGAGAAACCGGGGTGAACTGGTTTTGAACAGAACGTTGTGCATCCAATCTGTTACGCCTGACGCAGCGCGCGTGTAATTATCGCTGCCCTCCGTTTACAACAGCAGCGAAACCAGCTCCCATCCGGCAGATGACCCGGCAGCAGCGGGCCGGCCTGCGGAATGACATCTGTTAACTCTTTGTCCAATGCCCTCTTGTCGTCCCTTTCTCCCCCACAGCCCTGTGGTTAATTACGACCGGAGCAAACGAGTCTTTCCAGCGGAGAGAACTGCTTAGGGGCAGGGAGAAATCTAGCTCCAAGAAATTCTCTTCTTTCTCCCTTAAAAAAATAAAAGCCATAGCAAATTGTTTTAAAATAAACATTCATTTGTAGCACCAGACTAGGTTGTTGGAATATGTTTTGATTAAGCTCCAAGATTACAGGGTAACTGTACAGCGCTGTGTCTAGGGGCCCAGCCCTTCATGGAAAAAGAATCGCATTAAATTCTTGTCAAACCATAAAAAAGTTTCCATCAGAGGAACATGGGCGGCCTCGATGCCTGTGAGCCAGGGATCTGGTGTGTGTTTGTGCTGCTGTTATCAAATTCATTAATGGTGAAAGGCGACTTCATCTTAATTGGTCACCAGGACTTGGAAAGGCCAATTTACTAAACCAAAATTAAGGCCCAGCCCCAGCTGAGGAGGGAAAGTGATGTGTGCGTCCTGCTGCCTTGGGCTCCTGTGGGCTGGACTTCCTTCCTTCCTTCCTTCCTTCCTCATGCATAGCAGCTGGTTTCTGGTATTGGACCTGGGGGTGCCTCTGGGGGCCTCCTTACCTTCACCTTCTGTGAGGTGAGCTCAAAGCTGCAGAGTCCTTCACCTGAGGATCCATGTGTTGGCTCAGGGATGAATGTGTGCAGATCTAGCATTCTGGATTTCTGTGTTCTCTGCCTGCTTGTGGCCCTGGGTTTTTGCTAACCCCCTGCTCTGGGGCTGCCTGCTAGCTTCTTTGCATAAGGTTCATCAAAGGATTGGCCAGGAGCTGAACGGAACAGCTCCAGCCTAGCCTGGACATCAGTCCCTGCAAAATCCAGAGTGGCCTCCCTTCACTTGCTCCCCTGGAAATGGCGCTAAGGGGTGCTGCCATGCCTCAGGAGGAAGCTCCTGGAAGCTGCACAGCTGAGCCTCTGTCCAGACTGAGAGGAATACCTGGCGGCCTGGCAGATTCCAAAGCTTTAGCATAAGCCCCTGGGGAGCCTTACTCTGCCTCTGGCAGGGGCCGCCCAGAGAAGACTGCCCAGTCGCAGACAGGAGCAGAGACTGTTCTCCCACACGTGGGCAGCACAAGGACGGGCAGTCCCAGATACGACTTTCATTTTCTTTCCTGAGAGAAAGTAGTATTGTTGTTTCTGAGAGAAATACATTTTAGTGCAATTCAAAAGATCAGGTTACATGACCTGCCCAGATCCCTTCTTTCCAGCAGCATCCTTTGAGACACTACTGGATGGGCTCGAGGGCTGATCCTGGCTTCCCAGCCGAGGGGTCTGTAGGGCAAGAGGGGGCCCTGAGAGTCCCAGATGTTAGCTGCTTGCGTGAATACTCCAGTGCTGCTTCAGACATCAGTTTCCTCATGCACGGGCATTTAAATGTGCCTTTGCTTAGAAATCAAGGCCATACCAAGCGGGCAGTAAGTTTTGGAGTAGAGGGAGACACTCCGGAGGTGGCAAGCTTGGGGAAGGAGGGCCATCATTCCTGCATGGATTCATTCACCCAGATCTTGACTCATAAGCCACCAAAAGGGTCCTAGAGCTTGAATCAAAATCAGACATTGCAGCTCTGTCTCACGTGAATAAACATCTGTGTGAGATTGGTTTTCTAATTTTTGGCAATCAGTTACTCTAACTAATATAAGCATACTCAAAGTAAGCTCTGTGACAGGAACAGAATTGGAAGTGAGTACTGAAATGAGCACACTGGCTTTGTTCCCTGCTGGCTTTTGCCAGCAAGGCGGGGCCGTGAGACAAATCTCTTAAACCACACCTCGTGCTCAGCCACACAGCGCGGCTAGATTTTATGTGGTCTTGTGCCACACTGAAGAGCCCCGGTCCCACATTATCTGTGACTTGGATCCTGCAGACAACATCTTCCCTACTGCCTCTTGTCACCCCTGCTTGTCTCAGAGTTTTGAGGCCTTGATCCTGGGAAAGGGAGTAGAAGGAGCTGCGAGGAGTTGAAGCCCTCCGGCACCAACCCTGTCCTGGCTTCATCTTTATATCCCTTCAGCTGCCGGTGGATGCAGGGAGCAGACATGGGAAGCCAGGTTGCAGTCTCTTTTCCTACAACACCCACTCCTGCCACCCTGGGACACAGGTGGGGTAGGGACTCACTTCACAAAAGGCCCTGAAAAGTGGATCAGGGTAGTCCTGAGGCCAGAGCCCTTCCCTGCCATACCCACAGGGCTGAGGCTTTGGGTCTGGGACTCAGGACTTGAAGTTTCCTTTTGGACTCTGATTTGGGCATGCACATGTGGATTAAATTAGAGCAATATGTTTTTCTAACAGCATCTTGGCTGAAAAGTCAAGCAGATAAATGGAAACAAACCCAGCTTTATGTGAATGGAAAAGGGCTGATGGAGGGGGGCACATCTCCCTGAAGAACCACAGAGCTGCCCTCCTGGCTTCTCCCTACCCCTCCTCCTCAGCCTGGCCCTGGAAGCCCTCACACAGGGCTCCCCCTGCCACTCCACACCCCTCACCAGGTCTCTGCTCCAGCTGGACTGGCTTCCTGCTTCTCCCCTAACGCATTCTGCACTGTCCCACCACTCAACCCATGCTGCGCCCTCTGTCACCACATGCAGGTCACTTACCTGTTTCACCTTCTGTTTCCTGCCCTGTAAGGGGGAGACACAGTCTGCCTCCCAGGGCTCAGGGCTCACTTGTGAGAGAACTCACGGGAAGCCCGTAGCACAGCGCCCGGGACACAGGCAGCGCTTGTCGGGCAGTGTCACTTTTATTACCACCTGCCACCTCTCCAGACTACACCCGGCCTATGGCCCATTTCTGTCACCTCCACGCTGACCACTTCCTATGGTAAGGATCACCTGTGGGTTTCCTCTGCACCCCCGAATGCTGTTTCATGCTGGCTGCAGGCCAGGAGCCATCAGGGTGGATGTTTGACAGGGTAGCAGCAGGGGCGAGGGTGGCAGGTCTTATTGGTAGAGTGCTTTGTGAGCGTGTGTTTTGTTGTTGGTTGTAAGGGAGAGACGAGTTGGCCACACTCTCGTCAAGGCAGCCTGTCTCCATCACTCCTGGGCCTGCTCACAGGTCCTCGTCAATGGCTCCTCCCAAGGCACCCTGGGAAACAGGGACTGATTAGTCACTGGGCGACTCGAGAGTCCAGCAGTAGGGTATTGTACTTTCTTAAACCACTCTGTTTCGTAAACACTTTTATGGACTTGTTCGTGCAAACCGTCGGTGGAATCCCTCCTACTCCACGGCTTTGCCCTTTCTCCCCAGGGCCCACTGACTTGCCTCAGAAATCCTTCTTCATCAGACAGCCCCACTCACCTGACATCCTCTAACAGACTGGAATCTTTGAGAGGGCAAGGGGTTGTCCCCAAATTTGTCACCTGCTCCCAATGCCAAGGCATTCGACACGGGTTTCGTGTGAGATGAGTGCTCCATAAATCTTGAGTGGCGGATATCACTTAAAAATGCCAAGTGATTATCAGTCCTTTTCTCACTTCATCTTTACTTTGTGGTGGGGAAAGACCAAGAGATGCCTTTCAGGTGGGCAGAAACCCTCTTCCCCTCAAAGTCCTCACAGTTCCATATCTGTACTTCTCTCTAGGATGCACCGCATTCTCCTCGAAGGCAGGGACTACATCCAACTCCTCATCCTCATCCTCCCAATACCTAAAACGTAGTAGGTGCTGCATAAGTGGATGTTGTGAATGAATGAGTAGAAGGAAACAGAGAGAGAGTATGAGATAATAGAAAATAGAGTTCTGGCCCAGATGGAGGCACAGGTAGAAACACTTTGCTTCCTCACACAACCAAAAGAAGGATAACAATCAATTTAAAAACAATAAACAACCAGAACTGCCAAAGAATCAAACTGCATGGAACTCTGACAACTAAGGAGTTAAAGTAACATTCATCCAGACTGGTAGGAGGGGCGAAGACAGGCAGTAGCAGCGGAGGGGGGAGGGGCGGAGAGGACCCACAGCAAGGCTGTGGACCACACAGGCAAGGAGGGGCTGTCTGACCAGGAAACTAAAAACTCAGAACCTCTAGCTGTAAAATACTACGGGGGGTTGCCATGATGGGAGAAACTTCTAGTCTCACATGGGAGTTTGTTGGAAAGTGGGGATAGAGCAGAGCAAGCAAGCTGCATTGTTCCCTCTCTGACTCCTACCCCACAGACAGAGCCACAAAGCAGCAAAGAGGGTTGTCCCCCAGGCAAATACATAAGGCCCCGTCCCCATACAACATAACGGGTGCGCTGAGACAAAGAAATATGGCCCAAATGAAAGAACAGATCAAAAATCCAGAAAAAAGAGCTAAGCAATGAGGAGATAGCCAACCTATCTGATGCTGAGTTCAAAACACTGGTAGTCAAGATGCTCATAGAAATGGTTGAGAATGGTTGCAAAATGAAGGAAGAAATTGAGGCTGATCACAACATCCACTTATGCAGCACCTACTATGTTTTAGGTATTGGGAGGATGAGGATGAGGAGTTGGATGTAGTCCCCGCCTTCGAGGAGAATGTGGTGTATCCTGGAGAGAAGTACAGATACCGAGCTGTGAGGACCGTGACGAGAGGAGGGTTTCTGCCCACCTGAAAGGCATCTCTTGGTCTTTCCCCACCGCAAAGTAAAGGTGAAGTGAGGAAGTGACTGATAATCACTTGGCATTCCTAAGTGAAATAAAGCAAAATATACAGGGAACCAACAGTGAAGGGAAGGAAACTGGGACTCAAATCAATGATTTGGAACAAAAGGAAGAAATAAACATCCAGCTGGAATAAAATGAAGAAACAAGAATTCAAAAAAATGAGAAGAGGTTTAGGAACCTCTGGGACAACTTTAAATGTTCCAACATCAGAATCATAGGGGTGCCAGAAGGAGAAGAGGAAGAGCAAGAAATTGAAAACTTATTTGAACAAATAATGAAGGAAAACTTCCCCAATCTGGCAAAAGAAATAGACTTTCAGGAAGTCCAGGAAGCCCAGAGAGTCCTGAAGAAATTGGACCCAAGGAGGAACACATCAAGGCACATCATCATTAAGTTTCCCATGATTAAAGATATAGAGAGAATCCTAAAAGCAGCAAGAGGAAAGGAAAGAGTTATCTACAAAGGAGTGCCCATAAAGCTATCAGCTGATTTCTCAAAAGAAACCTTATAGGCAAGAAGGGGCTGCAAAGAAGTATTCAAAGTCATGAAAGGCAAGGACCTACATCCAAGATTACTATATCCAGGAAAACTATCATTTTGGATGGAAGGGCAGATAAAGTGCTTCCCAGATAAGGTCAAGTTAAAGGAGTTCATCATCACCAAGCCATTATTACATGGAATATTAAAGGGACTCACCTAAGAAATAGAAGAGGATCAAAAATATGAATAGTAAAATGACAACAAATTCATAACCATCAACAACTGAACCTAAAGAACAAAAACAAACTAAGCAAACAACTGGAAAAGGAACAAAATCACAGAAAAGGAAATCACATGGAGGGTTATCAGCGGGGAGGGGACAAGGGGAGAATGGGAGTAAAGGTACAGGGAATAAGAAGCGTAAATGATAAGTACAAAATAGACAGGGGGACGTTAAGAATAGTATGGGAAATGGAGAAGCAAAAGAACTTATACATACGACCCATGGACATGAACTAAAGGGGAGGATGGTGGTGGGAGGCGGTGTGCAGGGTGGTGGGCAGATAAAGGGGAGAAAAAGTGGAACAACTGTAACAGGATAGTCAATAAACAGAGGCGCCCTGGCACCGGGCTCCTGAAACCCCCGTGATTGCCTGGGTGACAGGAGTGTCTTCTGTTCTAATAAGGCAAGTCTGGGTGGCTCCTGGGGGCCTGGCCACCAGAAAGGCCAAGCCACGATCAGAGGCTTGGAATTTTCAGCTTCGCCCTTTATTCTCTTCGAAAGGGAGAAGCACTGACAATGGAGTTTATGATTGATCGTGCCTGTGTGAAATCCCAAAGCACGGGGTTCGGGAGGCTTCCCGGTTGGGAAACGTACCTGTGTACCGGGAGAATGGCACACCCCAGCTCCACAGGACAGAAGCCCCTGCACTCAGGACTCCCCCAGACCTGCTATGTTCTCTTCTTCTGGCTGTTCATCTGTCGCCTTTATCCTGTCCTTTAATACACTGGTAAGCGTAACTGTTTCCTGAATTCCGTGAGCTGCCGTAGCAAATTAATGTAAAAAAGAACATAAAGGGATCCAGTTCAAAATGAGACGGAGCGGCCATCCCAGAGGAACTGCCTCACACGCCTTTGCCTCAGCCTTGGGCACCGCGATGTCTGGGCCGAGCCTAAAACAACACCGTGACCCAGAGAACTGTTGCAAAGATAACAAAAAAGCAGATATTGTGACTATTATACTAGACGGGTGGCTACTGGACTGAAAATTAAAAAGCATTTGTTAGAATTAGCATCACTTAGTTACTTGCCTGCACCAACGGGCCTGCCTTCCATCTATTGAATTGTCCCCTTCCCTTTCTCGTAGATGCCCGCCACCTTTGTCTCCCAATCAGAACGCTGGGTTTCTGTTTGAGTCAGTGCTTCCTGAACAGACACTCTTTTGTGATCTGAAATAAATGTTTGTTGCCTCTCACTTTGACCTTTTATTTTTAGGTCATCATTAATCAAACCTGAGGAGAGGGTGATGGGAAGCTCTGATTTATAGCTGATGAATCAGAAGCACAGGTGGAGACCTGGACTTGCAGTTGGCATCTGCAGTGGGCTGGGGGCAGCCTTGGGCAGGCTGGGGCGGGGGGTTGCGGGGGGGGGGGGGGGGGGGGGGGGGGGGGGGGGGGCACTGCAGGGATGGAGTTGCTGAGCCCTTAACCTGTGGGACCTGGTGCTGTCTCCAGGTAGACAGTGTCAGAGAGTTAAAGGGTTCCCAGGTGGTACTGCAAATTGCTTGGTGTAGGGAAACACCCCGCACATCTGCTGACCAGAGTGAAGTGTTGTGTGTGAAACTAAAAGAGAAAGACACAGGAGGAAGGACTGGGGTTCCCCCGCCCCTGCCCTGCCAATACAGAGAGATAGAAAATGCTAAGAAAACTGCAGGGCGCTTTTTTTTCACTTTTAGTGTATTGTCACAACGATCTGTTTGTGAGTGTAAAAGAAAACAAGGGCATGTGACAGTCCCTCTGGGCAGTGACCTTCAATGAGAGTGGCCCTTAGGGACTAAATGACCTCTTTCCTTCTCTCTCACTCCAGTCCTGAGTGGGAGAGTCCCAGGGTTAAACCCAACTGGAAGCCAGAGGTGAAAGTGCCCCTTAACGGGGTCCACATGGGCAGCCCAGAGGGCAGAGAGCCAGGTGGAGAGGGGCCTGCCAGGGCAAAAGGAGCCCATTTGGCAGGGACATGGCCCCCGCGTCTCATCTGTGTGCTCTGGCAGGCTCAAAAAGGGCCTTTGTCCGCTCTGCTGGTCCCCGCTGGCGATGCCGATGCTTTTTAAATTCCCCACAGAAGACAGACGAAGACAGATTCAGGGAGGGCTGTGGTTAGAGACAAACCTCAGACGTGTCCACCTCCCACCTTTCTGTGCCCCGTCACCAACAGGGGCTCAGAAGCCTCAGCAGGGCTCCATCCCCAGGACCGGTTTGGGATTACGAGGTTAGAGTGCACGGGAAGGAGAAAGCAGAGTGCTCTTTTCTCTTCTATGAAAAAAGGTTACAACCCATGGGCTACCTTATGTGCAGGTCCTCTATGGAGACAAAGGGCAGGTAGAAAATAGGAAATAGATTTTTAATTAATGAATGAATTAATTAATTTATTTAAAGGATTTGATGCTGATGTCTTAAGAGTCTGGGTCTATATTAAACACGTGAAACTGCCAAAGCTCAAAGCAAGTCCGTGGAGCCAAAGTCAGAGGGATGGTGGGGAGAACAGCAGAGGCAAGGCTGTGACGCGGGTGGTGCCAGGGCCTGTGGGTCCCTCATTGCGCGTTCCACAGCGCTCAGGGTGTGTGGGACCGCAGCGCTTCCCAGCTCCAGATCACACCTCACTGCCCCCAGCAAGGCGGGGCGGGGGGGCGCAGCGGCAGAGTCAGCAGAGTTGGGGAAGGTCTCTGTTGGGAAGTAGGGGGTCTCGGAGATGCCTTATCCACAGGTGGTTTTCAGCTGTTCACCCCGACACTGTCCCCTTCTATCTCCACAAAGCAGGGACCCCTCCTCAGGGTCCTGCTAAGCATCTCCTTTTTTGGGCAGTGCGTACCTTTTTGTAGCTCGTGCTTATGTGGGTATGTATATGTGTATGTGTGTATATGTATACACGCACACTTGTACATATATTTAAATTAATGTAAATTTAACATATGTAATACACTTAATATAAATATAGTTATTTTAGATCTTGTCATGTTGATAGGTGCAGATTTAGGTTGTTCATTCTAACTACTGGGATATTGCATTATACGACTATATTACATTTTTTGAATTCATTGCTCAGTTAAAGGAAGTTCAGGATATTCCCACTTTGGGGCTGTAAACAATGCTGTGCTGAACACACTCTAATGCCTCCTCGTGTCTCCCGTGCACCCAGCCGTGAGGACTTGGCGTGTGTCACTATATGGCAAACTATCATGTAAGATAGGGAAGTCCATCTTCAACTTTCCTAGCTCTTGCCAAGTTCATCTGCAAGTTGTTCAACGAAGATGCACTTCTGGAGGCAACACAAAACTGTTTCCTCCTCCCGTCGCTCGCCAGCAGCGGTGTTCTCGGGTGATCACAATTTGTCATTCTTGTTTACGGTACCCTGTTCACCAGTGAGCTTGGATAGCCCTTCGCGTGTTTGTGGGCTGTCCAGCTTTTCTCACCTGTGATTTGTTTGCCTGATGGCATCCTGGCCAGTTTTCTGTAAAATGATTTGCATTTTTCCTACTGATTTATAGTAGTTTGTTAACTGTTCTAGATACTAAACATTTTTTTGGTTATACGGGTTGTAAATATCTTCTCCCAGTCTGTGGACCGTTTCTATTGGGTTGGCCAAAAAGCCTGTTTAGTTTTTTCCGTAAAATAAGATACACATTTTGCATTTTCACCAGTAACTTTATTGATTTGGATGTTTTGAGTACGTCGGCTTTTTCCTGCGCGGTAAAATTCATGCCTCAATTAGATAGCTTTCGACTTCAACTGGTCTGCCTGACCGTGGAGCACTGTCCGGCGAGAAACCTCCAGCACGAAAGTTCGCAAACCAATTTCGACACATTTGATCAGTCACAGCACCTTCTCCATATGCTGCACAAATCTTTTTTTGCATTTTAGTTGTGTTTTTACCTTTCTTAAAATAATAAAGCATAAAATGCCAAAATGCATATTTATTTTCTTCCATCTTAATATTAAAATGGCTATACAAAAATTCACCAATTTTGATAACTTTTTTAAATGCATGCTGATATGACAGCTGTCACAATACAATCTAACAAAATTGTTTTGAATGAAGTTAAAGACAACTAAGCTCTATTAGAGCCATCCTATGGAAAACACCAAACAAACTTTTTGGCCAACCCAATACTAGCATAGATGGTAGTATCTTTTGATATGCAGAAGTTTTGAATTTTAATGCAGAAGAATTCTCCTTTGTAATTTATAATTTTCTATCTTATTCAAAAAAATTCTCTATCCCCAATAGCATAAAAATATTATATTTTTCTTCTTAATTCAAAATGATTGAGGCAGAATTTACACACAATAAAATGCACCCATTTTAAGTGGAAAGTGATGCATTTTACAAATATATACAACCATGTAACCGTGCCCACCCCAAACTCCAGAGCCCCAAAGCCCCCCAGAAATATAGGACATTTTATCCGTACCCCACAGGAATTTCCCTCTCCCCTCCCCAGACAATCTGCCTTCCCACCCTGGCCCCAGCCAATGATTATGTCACTATAGATGAGCTTTGCCATTTCTAAATTTCACATATATATGGAATCACACTACATATACTCTTTTGCCCAACATAAAGCTTTTGAGCTTTAACCATGTTATCACATGCACAGGTGTTCAATCTTTCTTATTGCTGAATAGTGTCCCATTGTACGGGAATAACACAAGTTGCTTTTTCATTTACGTGTTGTTAGATATTTGGGTTATTTCCAGTTTGGGGCTATGAGCGTTTGTGTACAAGTCTTGGTTGTGGATATGCATTTTCCTTTCTTTTGGGTAAATATCTAGGTGTGGAATCTCTGGGTCACATGGCAAGTGTATGTCTAACGCTATAAAAATTGCTACACTGGCCCTGGCCAGGTAGCTCAATTGGTCAGAGCATCATCAGTAGCAGGGATGTCCAAACTTTTGGCATCTCGGGGCCACACTGGAAGAAGAAGAGCTGTCTTGGGCCACACATTAAATACATTGCAACAGGTAATCACAAAAAAGTCTCATAATGTTTTAAGTAAATTTACGATTTGTAGTTGGGCGGCAGTCCTAGTCATCCTGAGCTGCGTGCGGCCCGTGGGCCGCCGCCGGTTGGATACTCCAATGTTGTGGGTTCGATTCCTGGTCAGAGCACGTACAAAAATCAACTAATGCATAAATAAGCAGAACAACAAATCAAACTTTCTCTCTCTCTCTCTCTCATCAACAAATATTTTTAAATATTTAAAAAAATAAAGAAAAATTTCTAAACATTTATTTGCAAAGTAGTTGGACCATTTTACACTTTTAAAGTGTAGGAGAGTTCTAGTTGCTCCTCCAAAACTTGGTAGTTTCAGTCTTGCTCATTTTAGCCCATTTTTTTGTGGTTGATTAGTGGTATCTTATTGTGATTTTGTTTTATATGTTTCTAGTGACTAATAATGTTGAGCATCTCTTCGTGTGCTTCTCAGCGTCTGAAATGTCTACTCAAATCTTTTGCCTGTTGTAAAATGTTATACAAGTCCTTTGAAAAATATGTGTAGCAAGAATATTTTCTCAGTTTGTATTTGGAATTTTTATTTTCTTAACCATGTCTTTCAGAGAGCAGTTTTTTTCATTTCGATAAAGTAAACTTTATCAAAATTTTCCTCTATTAAAAGAAAATATGTATCTTGTCTAAGACATATTTGTCTACTCCAAGTTTGCAAAGATTTTCTCATATATTTACTTCTGGAAGTTTTATAATTTTTTATGTTACATTTAGGTCTATTAATCTGTTTCAGGCTAATTTTTGTGTAAGTCATGTGGTTAGCTGTAGCTTCTTCATAAATGCCCTTTATTAGGCTGAAGAAATTCCTTTCTAGTCCTAGTTTGCTGAGCAGGGTTTTTTTTTTTTTTTTTTTGCATTTTTAAGTATATTTTATTGATTTGCTATTACAGTTTTCCCAATTTTCCCCCTTTATCCTCCCTCCACCTGGCACCCCCAAACCCTTCAGCATTCCACCCACCCTTAGTTCATGTCCATGGGTTGTACTTATAAGTTCTTTGAGTTCTCTGTTTCCTATACCATTTTTGAGCTCTCCTGGTCTATTTTATGCCTACTAATTATGCTTCTTCTTCCCTGTATCTTTCCCTCTTATTCCTCCCATCCTCGTCCCCACTGAAATCTCTCCTCGTGACGTCCACTTCTATGATTCCGCTCCTGTTCCAGTTGTTTGCTTAGCTTTTGTTTTTGTTGTTTGTCTTTTCTTTTAGGTTCATTTGTTGATGTGAGTTTGTTGTCATTTTACTGTTCATAGATTTGATCTTCTTTTTCTTAGATAAGTCCCTTTAACATTTCATATAATAAGGGCTTGGTGATGATGAACTCCTTGAACTCAACCTTATCTGAGAAGCACTTTATCTGCCCTTCCATTCTAAATGATAGCTTTCCTGGATAGAGTAATCTTGGATATAGGTCCTTGCCTTTCTTGACTTTGTATACTTCTCTCCAGCCCCTTCTTGCCTGCAAGGTCTCTTTTGAGAAATCAGCTGATAGCCTTATGGGAACTCCTTTGTAGGTAACTGTCTCCTTTCCTCTTGCTTCTTTTAGGATTCTCTCTTTATATTTAATCTTGGATAACTTAATGATGATATGCCTTGGCGTATTCCTCCTTGGGTCCAACTTCCTTGGGACTCTCTGAGCTTCCTGGACTTCCTGGAAGTCTATTTCCTCTACCAGATTGGGGGAGTTTTCCTTCATTATTTGTTTAAATAAGTTTTCAATTTCTTGCTCTTCTTCTTCTCCTTCTGGCACTCCTATAATTTGGATATTGGAACATTTTAGGTTGTCCCAGAGGTTTCTAAGAGTCTCTTCACTTTTTTGAATTCTTGTTTCTTCATTTTGTTTCAGTTGGATATTTATTTTTTCCTTTTGTTCCAAATCGTTGCTTTGACTCTCAGTTTCCTTCCTTTCACTGTTGGTTCCCTGAATATTTTGCTTTATTTCACTTTAGGTGTCCTTCATTTTTTTTTAATTTTTCAACCAAGCCCAATCAGTTCTGTGAGTGTTTTGATTACCAGGGCTTTAAATTCTCCATCAGATAGGTTGGCAATCTCTTCATCACTTAGTTCTAAGGTTTTGCTCTGTTCTTTCATTTGGGCCATATTTCTTTGTCTTGATGCAGCTGATAAGTTGTAAGGGGGTGGGGCCTTAGGTATTCACCCGGGCAGGGCAACCCTCTTTGCTGCACTGCGGGGCTGCCTGTGGGCGAGGGGCCGAGAGGAAACAGTGCAGATCCTGCTTGTCTCTGGCGCATTTTCCAAGGGGCTCTTTTGTGAGACTGGGTGTCTCTCCCACCGCCACAACCACTGTAGCCCACAGCCACCTCTGAGTCTCAGTTTTCCCCGAAGTCAGCCCCTTCTGTGCAGCCCGCTGAGCTCCACAGCCAGCCCCACACCCACGTCCGCCGCCTCGCTGCCGTTTTTCTGAGTTGGCCCACACGGTCTGCTGCCTTACCAATCTGGTTGTTCTGACTGATTGTTTTCTTTAATTCCTTGGTTGTCAGAGTTCCAAGCAGTTTGATTTTCTGGTGCTTTTGGTTGTTTATTGATTTTAGATTGGTTGTTATCCACCTTTTGGTTGTGCCAGGAAGAAAAAGTTTCTACCTATGCCTTCATCTTGGCCAGAACTCTTCTGAAGTAAAATCTGGGATGTTTTGAATCTTTATTTCCTAAGAAAAATTTCCCCCTCTATTTGCTTGTTTCCTTTTATGGGTATGTTGGACTGCTTGATATTGTCCCACAGGTCACTGAGACTGTTCATCTTTTGAAGTCTTTTTTTTTTCTTTCTGTTTCAGTTTGCTTCTATTCTATGTCTTCAAATCCTGTGTCTTCATGTTTGCTGGTAATTAACTTCTTCAGCTTCTATGCTGAAATCAATCTCATTTAGTAAAATTTTTATTTCAAAGGTATATTTTTCATTTCTGTAAGTTGTATTAGGCTCTTCTCTTCCATTGGTTTCATTACAGTCCCTTTGAATCCTTGAATTTTAAAAAATACACTATGTGTCTAAAATTTCTTTGTCTTATAATTATATCATCTGTGTTATTTCTGGTACATGTATTGACTAGTTTTTCTCATGGTTATAGGTCACATTTTTACATGTCTAGTAATTTTTTAGTGAATGCTAGACATTGTCTAATGACAGGATTTTGCTGTCTTCCTTTAAAGAGAGTTCAGTTTTATTTGGGCTGCCAGCTAACTTACCTGTGGGTCACTTGAAGCATGTTTTTGAGATTTGTTAGGTGGGCTAGAGTAGTCTTTATGCTGCAGCTAGTTCA
Source organism: Micronycteris hirsuta (assembly GCA_004026765.1). Lineage (NCBI taxonomy): Eukaryota > Metazoa > Chordata > Mammalia > Chiroptera > Phyllostomidae > Micronycteris > Micronycteris hirsuta. The sequence goes on along the minus strand of PVJI01006860.1, from coordinate 5,211 downwards.
GCTCTAACACTAATCTATGTCCTTTCTAGTGTATCTGCTGAATGGCCTCAGTGTTCAATGACATTTTTCCACTTTGCTTATTAGAATTCTAACATCTCTCAGCTCTGGGAATCGTTCCACTTACTGCTTCTTGATAGTTGTTATTTTCCTGGTAGTCGTCTTCTACCCCATCTCTTGGAGTCTCATCCTATCATGCACAGCTTAGTTGCAACTAAAGACTCAAGGGGATACCAATGCATATTTCTGGAGATCTTTCATGGCATAATTCCTTTTTCTCTTCTATCGTGTCCTGCTAATTTCAGTCATGCTCTGTTTGAATTATTTTCCCTTTGACACAGTCTGAAAGATGTCTCCACACAGAAAGCCAAAGTAGTGGTAAGAGTCCCTTCATTCGTTTCCATTCCCTCAAACATCACAGTCCTGTACTTCCTGTTGTTCAATGACAAAAAATACTTCATTCACATATTTTGTTCAGTTTTGTAATTGTCCAGAAGCAGAAATTCACCTACATTATTTTTAAAAATTTTTTACATTTAGGACTTTATTCTTCCTGGAATTTATTTTTATGTATAGTGAAAAATGGTGGGGGGAGATGATTTTTTTAATATGCACCCATTAGTTTCAACACTTAGTGAAATCTCTTATCCACTCGTTGTAAAGTCATCCGTTACGTTCAAGTTTTCTGTGATGGACAAGTTTCTGTCCATCAGTCTGTACCATCATGTTCGTTTGGTTCTTACCCATACAGCATTAGTTCCTCACTGGTTTCATTGCCGTGGCTTTACAATAAGCCTTGATTTCTGGTACAGCAAGTTCCTACTGCTTTATTTTTCTTTGTAACTTTGTTGTCTACTTATAAAATTTTACTTTTCCATGTCACTTGTAAGACCAATGTTGCAAATTTCACACACAAAATTATTTTGAATCTTAACTGGAAATGCACTGTATTTTTATGTTTATATGGGAAAAGTCAAGGTCTGTATGATTTCATTTTTCCATCAATGAACATTGTATATTCTTCCATTTATTGGTTTTAGTATGTCCTTCTGTAAAGATTTTCTCCATAATATCTTGCATATGTTTGGTTAAATTTATCCCTTTGAAATTTTTGTTATGGTTGTGAATGGGATTTTAAAAATTGTTATCTTTTTTTTTCAAAACTTTTTGCCAGGCGATGGCAAACTTTGAGACTGTGGGCTTTCTGAGATCTTCAGGAAGCACCCTGCGTGAATGCCAAGTATCCCCTTTTGACATTCTGTGCCACACACCGTGATGCCTATGGGCAAGGGTCAAATCTGATGGTTTTTTTTTTTAATACAATAGATCATAATGCTTGTGTGTAAAACATCCTACAAGGAACACAGATCAGAAGGAAGAAAGAGCCTATAAAACTTCCTTCAGGCCTTTGGAACCTAGAATACATAGTACTCTCTCTTTCTCTTTCACTCTCTCTCTGAAAATGGGCACATGCAATGCATTTTTTAATTGAATTTATTGGAGTGACTTTGGTTAACGAAATCATATAGGTTTCATTGTACAATCCTATAATATATCATCTGTATATTGTACTGTGTTCACCGCCCCAAGTCAAGTCTCCTTCCATCACCACTTATCCCCTTTTGCCCTCTGCTTCCTCCTCCCATCCACCTTTCCTCTGACATCATACTGTTGTCTGTGTCTATGAAGGGGGCTTTGTTTTTTGCCTAATTTTTAAAATTATTTTTTTCTAATAGTTTGTTGGTAATATTAAGGTATAGCAATTTTGCATACTGATTAGGCGTACAGTGAATTTGCTAAGCTCTCTCATTGTTCTAACTGCTTGTTTCCAGCTTTTTTCCCTGTGTAATTATTATAATGCCTCTAATCCTTTTACTTCTTTTCTTTTTTTCTGTACTGAACCTGGCAAGTACTACCAGTATAAGGTTAAATAGGAGCAATAATAGTAAGCATGCAGCTTCTCATTTCTGAAGTTGAAAGAAACAATTGGGGGATTTTACTATTAGAAATAATGTTTGCTGTAGGTTTTTGCTATAATTCTTTTATCCTAATTTTTATAATGAGTGCATAGAGAATTTTATTAAATGTTCTGCATCTATTGAGAGGATCATGTGTTTTTCCTTTAATCTATTTCAGTTAATTACATTAATATATTTTTCTAATATTAAGCCATCCATATGTTATTGGGTTAAACTCTACTTGGTCATAATGAGGTTTACATTGCTTTATTTGGTACATAACATTTTATTCAGTATTTTTGTGTGTGTGTTCATGAGTGAGACTGGCTTATAGTTATGTTCTTCTTCAAATTTGCCCATTCTGTTCTCACAAATTTTAATTAACTTATTATAATTTCCAGTTTTTGTTTTATATTTTATCATATTTACACCCTGTATATCCTTTGAAGTTGCTTCTTTACACTTTTATTTTATAGTCCTTTTCAATTTGTTCTTTTATCTTGAATTCTTGGCTTGATATTCCTCCTGTACATTCTGTCTGCTGACTCTCCTTCACAATGAATTATTTCTTCATATATAGACACTTCTTAAAGTTGTCAGCTCATCTTCAGTGGAGATTGTTTTTTCCCGTGGAAGTGAGTTCTGTGTACTATGAGCTACAGAATTGTAACTGCAGGATTATATTTTTTAATGCCAAGAGCCCAGAGGTCTCAGTGATCTGGACCGGTTTATTCATTTCCTTGCCTTAGGGCTTATATTATGTGAGTTGCGTAACTTGGATCTTCTCTCTGTGTGTGTGTGTGTGTGTGTGTGTGTGTACATCCTTCGTTTTTATTTTCTCATGGAAAGTTGTTTTGTTGTTTGGTTTGTTCGTTTTGCCGTCAAGCAGTCCAGGCAAAGACAGATGTTCTTGTTTCCGTGAGCCAGTGGAATTTTTCTAGTTCCCCTTCACTTTCAGGGGCAGCCTTTCCAGGGTCCAGGCTTTGTGAAGGGGTCGTGGTTCCAGCTCCCTACCTTGGGCTGCCCAAGGTCATGTCCTTTATCCCGGGTTTGCCCCCAGTCCTGGCACCCAGCTCTGCATCTGGTCTGATGGTTTCAGGGCTGCTGTAGCTTCTACTTTTCCTCTCTCTGGCCTTTAGCTGTTGCTCCATTTCTTGTACTCAGGGATTTCTTCTCCTTTTAGCCTTTTGTGACCCACCATGCATTTCCAATGCTTTGTTAATTACTATTCATTGTTACTGGTGTTATATTTTGTCCCGTGTTTCTTACGTGTCCAGTGGGCAGGGGGTTCTTTTAGCTCAGCCACCATGTGGCTGGCACTGAAGACTCGATTATTTCTTTGACGATGGCTCCTCTTCCAGCCTTTCTACCTTATCTAGCTGACTGTTGTCTTCAGTCTAAATTCATATGTATTGTATAGTCTTTCATGTGTCTTGGAATTCCCCTGGGAGGATTTCTTGAGCCTATGTTCTAATTCACTAATTCAATATTTTTTCATTACCTACTCTGCTGTGCACTGCCTCACTTGCTTTTAAAATTCAGTGATCAGCTTTTTAATCTCCAAGAACATTTCTGTCCCCATCAGGTCTCTCTCCTGGCCGTCTGTTTCCTTCTAAGGCTTGTCCAGAAAAAGGAGTAGCCAGCATCTCCTGCAGAAGCGGGAGCTCCTATGGGAGTCCCTTCTGGATCCACTGGACAGCATCTCCGTCTCTGAAATAGTCGCTGTGGGTGGAGGATGGTGACATGCTCCCAGTCATGCCCCTGACCAGAGACAGGCCCACAGAGATGGGTGCCAAGAACTGAGATGAGGGCAGAGGGCCCGCCCAGAGCGGCTCTGTTTACAGTTGAGATATTGTGTGGGGAACCCACATGAAATGTCCACTTAGACACTCTGCTCCCATCTGCTGAATACCTGCTTGCCTCTGTTGCTACATATGCTAGCTTTTGTTTTGTAACTGGGAGAAGAGAAAGAAGGAAATGTGCACCATGATGAGGAAAAGAGAGGATGGAGAGAATGCAAAAAAAAAAAAAAAAAGAAAAAGAAAAGGCTGCCCCTGACAGCCCACAGACTGTGCGCCCCTAGGTTTAGGGCATGGGGACTGGAAGCCAGAGGCTGCCATCCCAGGAGATGGTGTCCACAGCCAAAACCTTGAGACATGTTCATGTCAGAGCCCTGGCTTCCCTCACAGCCATGGTAATAGACCCACGGCGCCTTCCTGCCCCCTCCGCAGATACCCTCTTTGCCCACCAGGGCATTTCTGTATCTTTAGCCTCCAACCACAGCCTTTGCTCCACATGCCCTCTAGGAAAACAGGTAACGGACCCTCTCTGTCCCCAGCACCGCAGCTGTGTGCTCCCGTCACCTGCCTGCCTTTACCCAAAACGCCAAAGGCAAAAACAGACTCCTATTTGGTGGTGTTTCCGTGCTTGCACCGCAGGAGTCCTGCAAGGTCTCTACCACCCCTTACTCGTGCTGAGAAGTGGAAAAGTACGGAAGCCAAAGCAGCGCCCAGCGTAGGGTGGGAGCTGAGCGGCTTCCTGGTCTCTGCTCACCGCCCTCCCAGGAGCCCCCATGTCCTATTCCTTCCTTCCCTTGGTCAGCAGATATTCGCCGAGCCCCTCACTGGTGTCAGGCACTGTGGGGGGGGGCGGGGGGGGGCTGTAGGACACAATGGAGGACTCTCTCCAGAGCAGGAGCCAAAGCGCAGAGACAGGCCTCCCAGAGTCCTAGGAGAAGGCCCACACTGCCCCCCTGGGCTCAAAGTCACAGGTTTTCTTTCTTTTTCTAAAAAAATGTTTATTTTGAAATAATTATAGATTCAGAAAATTGCAAAGGAACATAGAGGAAACTGTGTATGCTTCCCCCAGTTTCCTACTACGATCTCAACCCTAGGAAACTGACATTGGCACAACACAGAGATTATCTGGATTTCGCCAGATATACATGCACATATCTGGGGGCGGGGGGTCCTGTGCAAGTTTGTCACACACGTAGCTTTATGTAACCGTCATCCTGTCAAGATACTTGACTGTGCCATCACCACCAGGCCCCCTCCAACTACCCCTTGGTGGACATTCCTACCTTTCTTCCCATTCCTCTCTCATCCTCTCTGGCAACCACTAATCTATTCTCACGCTCTGTAATTACATTATTTAAAAAATGTTATATATGGCCTGTGTGGCTCAGTTGGTTGGAGTGTCATCCCATAGACCGAAGTGTCGTGGGTTTGATCCCCTGTCAGGGCTCATATCCAGG